>ML977584.1:404863-490818 GCA_010015725.1 Amniculicola lignicola CBS 123094 | reverse complement strand
CCTAACCCTAACCCTAACCCTAACCCTAACCCTAACCCTAACCCTAACCCTAACCCTAACCCTAACCCTAACCCTAACCCTAACCCTAACCCTAAAAAGCCCGCATCATCTGATAAGCGACAGAGTAGGAATATATGGCCATCAAGATGCCGATAAGGGAGAAGCTGATCGTCGAAGACCAGCCTGGCTGCTGGAAAATCCACGAAGTAGTATGCCTTGCTTGTATCATTGTCTTTGAAAAATGGGCAGAGGTCTGGGTATGGACATGTCGCTTCGTTCAGTCTATTAGAGAAGACAAGCGCAAGAAGAACTATAGTGAAGATAATCGTAGGCACGATAATCGATCCACAAGCTAGGAGGATCTTTCGTATATGGGGTGCCCGGGCCTTCCGCAGTGAGAGTGACCGGAGTCTAGAACCTTCGTCATTGTAGGGTTCTGGAGGGTCTTGGGAACTTTGGCCAATGCTGTTTTTCAGAGACACTGTTTCCTTTGACTCCATGGCGAAGGATATGGGTTGATAGAAAGATGCCGATGTAACAGAACGCGCCTAGATATGGAAGAAATAGCTCGAAGGCTGAAGTTATATCGCAAGAACCACGAATATGGCAACCACATATCGTTGACTTTATCTCTATCGACCTTTCTCAGGCTGATTCGCTATGGTGTCACACTGCAGTTCTACGTTTGCCTGAAACATATTTGAGATCGTAAATTGGTCTATGAAAGCTCAGAGTCTGCATGTTCAAGAGTCGCGGAGTACGCCTAACTGCAATTCGTATAGTGCACTCTGCAGGTACAACATACACGAGGTTGTTTCCAGTTGCACACCTCTTGACAGACGAATAGCGAAACAGTGATTAAGATATGACTAGGTACATGTTCGGGGCCAAAATAGAATATGGGGACCCGCCTGCGGGGTTCGGCGCTTATAGCTGATATAGGCATATCACATAATTAGATGATTGTCCCACTCTCACTCAATATGGCTATAACATTTTCTTGTTACACTGCTTTCTCCTACTCCTCTGACCTTTTTCTCTTACTTCGAAGCTTTTTCAAATGTCTACGTTTTATACACATTTTCTTATGAATTATTTTCTAAAAAGGTATCTTCAATGGGAGAAGAACGTTGTTACGGTAGCTTAGCATGCCAAATGCCTATGCCTGCCCGACAGCGCCATTCAATTCATAGCCAAACGGACGCACGGAGCCAACGATTTAATATAGTATAGAATGTATTTGTGCGATGCAATCGCAGCTTCGGGAGCCTTTATGGCCCCTTTTCTATTTTGAGATTCCAGGAATGTGTGATTCTTGATAAAGGCCAATTTGATCCGTTCATGTTCTGTAATACGATCTCCCCTGCAACATTGTGAATTTCCCTTCCATCTTCCTCCTACAAGCTGAAGGACCACGTTTAATCGCCATTGCAACAATCGCAACCACACACATTATAGCTACATTTATCGATCAGCACGCGTTTGGTTGCCCTAGCGTCTTCATTGAAACCTCGAAGCTACGTGCCAGCTATTAAATTAATGAACGCAGTTCTTGGATTCACAAAGGACGGAATCAAGACTTCACTGACCTTCCCGTCCCCTAACCATCCCGAATGACCAGCACCCATGCGTCTTTGCGCGACGGGCAAATCCGGCAACCGCGCTCAAGAAGAGCTCCTTTCCTGGAATCGAGTCGTACCAGGTTGTGATCTACGAGCAGACGTGTACGCCATTTCTGAAGTCCGGATGATATCCAGATTCTGACCCACCATTAGGATGGCAGACGTGGTGTGTTACCTTCGGTGGAAAGAAAGTATTAGGCTAGTATTGAAGCGTCAGAAGGGGTGCTGGATAGACAATAAATCCCGGATATTAAAGGAGTGACCAGCTCTCCACCCCACTATCGGTTCGATTTTCCCCTCCTCTGTCGGTCAGCCCCCATATTGAGGTGGTTTGCTCTCGTTCGGCATGCCAAGGAGCGTTCAACTCTCTTCTCCAATACCCGTTACTGATTGCCATCACGCCTGCCAACCCCCTCTTCACCCCGCCATTCTCACCCCATAAAGCGCAGCGTCGAGTACGCTTAGGGTTAACACCCCTCGCGTCGAAAAGCCTATCCCAATTGCCTATCTACTGGCCTCTAATCTCCTTAGCATTAGTAAATGCTAAGTTTATGTCTTTCGGAGTGCTAATAATAGGCAAAGGTATTCCTAAGTAAAATCATGAGTGTAATCCCTAGCTCTAGTTAAGATAAGGCATCGTGTGCATATATATGCCAGCGGTGCTGCGTTGTTTACGCTGACTGCTACGTAAGTCACCATCTAGCTTAGTAGCGGCAAGGTTAGGGGATGGTACTCAGCGAGGTACCTAAATTAAATTTATTAGATGTTGACACTTCCACGACAACCAGCTGAGCCTACCTGTCGTTTGCGCCATTATTGAGTTGGTCTGGATCGTCCATTGAAAAGAAACTACGAATTACAATAATGTTGTTTAGTAGCGAGTGTGCGTTATAAGGTACCAATTGTTCTTCATTAGTTGAGCTTAAAGCATTAGTTAATTACACTGTTCTCTTCGTCTTCAGTGCACAAGAATGTGCGTTTGCAGCCTCCACTTTAACATCCTCCCAAGCCTGAAACCGCATCCTGATCCTCCTCGCACTTCCTGGGTTTACTGAGGTCGTATTTCTGGGTGGTAATCCCTCGACCGACAGAGCCAGAGCGGCGGTGGCCTTCGCAGCTGCCTTGGTATTCAACTCCAGCGCCTCCCAGCTGATATTGTCGTAGGTGTCACAAGCAAGATGGTAACATGGATCCGCCGGTACTCCGCCACCAGTATGAATACCTGAACTTGGGATTCCTAGCTGTAGGAAGCCTACATAGTCCGAACCGGTACCGAATGAACCAAAGTACGCAGGCTTTCCCTTTGCAACAAGATAGTCGAGAAGGATCTGTGCGCCGACCTTGTCTCCGGGGTTTTCACTAGCGTAGATTCCGTACACGGGTACCGGAGACCCAATCATGTCGTAGTTGAAGTAGAACCGGATTTGGTCGGCCTCCGCGGGCGTAAGATGCTCAGTGTAGAACAGTGAACCAACAAGTCCAGCTTCCTCAGCACCCCAGAATGCGAAGCGCACTTTGTTCTTGATATCTCGGAAGCCACGCAGAGCTTTGATGATCTCGATTTGAGCAGTGACGCCCGAGCCGTCATCGTTGATACCCGGTCCCGCTTGAACTGAATCTAAATGTGCACCGAGCATGATGACGTTATTTGGGTCCCCTTCTAGCGTTTCGGCGAATACATTCCATGTAGAGCGAGGCTCGAAGATAGAATCCACCACTAGATTCACGGTCAAGGTCTCTTTGGCTTCAATACGTGCCAACCACGCTTCACCAATGTTGAGTGAGACTACGCCAACTGGAGCGAGGAGGCCGATATTCTCAGCGCCTAGGGTGGCAGCATTCGGAGTGCTGTTCGTATTATGGAAGAGGATGACTCCCAGAGCGCCGTAACTTTTGGCGATTTTAAGTTTGTTAGATATGGCGCATGTGCCGCGTTTGACCAGTGCTAACTTCCCGGTTGCATTCACGCCCGTCCATTGATCTTCGAAGCATCCCGAGCCTGGAAGAAGAGTCAGCCCCGTCTCGCCAAAATTCGATGTCTGGTTAAGCAAGAATGCTCACCTCGCGCATTATCTACAGGAACTGCAACCAATTCTCCCGTTACACCATTTGGAAGCGGGGTCGCATTGTTGTACATGAGACTCAGAGCCTCGACATTCTCACCATCTGGCCCTAACACCGATATCTTGCGTGTCTCTTCGTATGTGTGGTTGAAAGGCTGCTTCCATGTGCGGAACTGCTTGTCGTGCTTTGTAGTGATTTGTGAAAGCACATATTCGGACGAGGCGGTGTATCCCTTGGTGCCGAAGGCTCGATTACCGTTATTGCGCTTTCCAATTATGTCAAGCTCCCAAAGATTCCTCTTCAATCTACGGAGATGAGCAAATCTTTACCGAGAGGTCTGCGACTAGTAGCATGGGAGGATGAAGAGAGTTATGAGGCCGAGACAAAGACGGGAGCAAGACTTACCCCTTCTGCCCGATAGCAGCTTCAAGCTTTTCGGGAGTCAATTTCGTCTTTGGCGACAATGATGCAAATGCCTGAAACGTGCTGGACAGCGTCGTGAGAAGGATTAGACACTTCATCTTGCGCTATCAAGCTGTGCGCGTGCTGATCGCGATGTCACAGTGGGTTTAGAAGCTGGAGCTACAATGCATGAACTCCAGTGCCGAAATCTGGGTGTCTATCAGCATATATATAGATACTGCGTGTGATGGCGAAATCGCACCATCCAACGCCTGTATAGAGTCGTTGCCAAGGGTTGCATGCAGGTGGTGATTAGCCTGCATAGGCAGGAACATAATCTTGTGCGACAACAAACGGCGGTCCTGACCTGCCTATTGGCCTAAGCGCGCCCAGTCTACCAAGCAACATAAACTACCAGAATTGGACTACTATCGCTGCCGGATATGGAAGGTATGCCCTGGATATCAGTCAGTCAAAAATATCTCCACCGACCTTCCCAGCGAATTCTAGGATAAGATAAATCAACTCGACCCCGTGCTAGAATGCTCTTGATATCGTGAAGGCTCCTCGAAAATCAAATAGCTTCTGCTTGAATATGTCAACTTGAACTTACAAACACCTCAGTATAGAGGAATGGAGGGTTATAAATAGGCACCTAAACGTTTCTGGCATTAGCATCCGCATCCGACTCTTTTTCTTCCTATTACTAATTCTTTAGACTTTATAGAGTATTATATATAATAACCTTTAAGTAGTACTAATAGAGTAATATAAGAATATGAAAGAATTGAAGTAAAATGTTGGTCTTCAAAGTGCGAGAGTAGCCACCAAGTTGTGATGTCAAGATCTTGGTTCCTTTGGCGGAACTGAGTCTCGAGATGCAAAGTTATTGGACTGAGGTTGTACAGGTAGAACTGCAAGGGTTACGGAGACTTGTCTGCGCTGTCTGCAGAGCGGACTCACTAGGGCCAGGCAAGTCGTCCAAGCCGTCGTGGCGACTATCACGTGCGCCTTAGTTTCTGAATATTCCCCACTGTCTAAAGTTCATCAGGTTATTGTGAGTCACATTGTAGGTGGTGCGTCCGCTTGAACTCAGAGTAGTCTAGTATAACTTAGTTAAGAGACTTGATAGTATACTCACGGTAGCTTATTTATCTTCAGTTGGTTTATATTTATAAGCTTAGAAGTACTTTATAATAGTAAGAGTGTTAAGCAACTCCACTCTTGCTCCCTTTTGACCCTAATTCCGTCTATCAATCTACCTTAATACTCTTGATTCCGCTCTGCGCTACGTTTGCCGGCACACCCCCACATCCGCTCTGACCTGGCCCAGCACTGCCTCCACAACACAAGGTACAGCCGGTCGACGTATACGTCCTAATAGTCTTTCCAGACGGCCCAGGTAACCTGGTTTCCATCAGAGAAACGATGTTCGAGGATGATATGTATGAACATAGTACTTACCACAGCATACTTTTCGCATCACCTGGAAACTGTCTACACGGCAGATTCGTATCAGTCCCACACACTCCTCCTACGACGTTGCCCTGGCAATTTTGAAATCCCGTGTACAATACTGACTTGTGATTAGATGGCGTGACGAAAGCAGCCTCGTAAAACACAAAGGAGTGGACCCTCAAAGCAGTACCAGACATTAAAGAACGGCAGCGAAAGCTTTGAGTGATTCATTACAATTGGCCAAACTTTGTTCTACTTATCCAGGGGCGATCGTGGATGAAATCTTTGAAAAGAAGTACAGAGAAGACTAGAGACAGTAGCAATTGGTGAAACAAATCAGGAAGGTGAACCAGAGAGGCGAATGAGACCTATTGTATGAACATATGAATGGAAAAGGGACGTACCAAAGCACCAGGATGCAGCAGCTGCGCGCTCAGAGAGTCCGGTTGACATATAGCGGTGAGCATCTTCCACAGCGGTCTCGTTGTTGAGATAGATCAGCTCAGCTGAAGCAGCGATGGCCAGTGAAAATTTCAACGCATGAGCAATGGAGACCTTCATGTTTGACTTGAAGAGTTGAGTTCAAACAAGGGGATATGAAAGATCGGTATAGAAAATGAATTCGAGTTCCAGAGTTGTAACTCTGAACTTTGAAGACCTTCATAGGGAATGATGGATCTTTAATACTTGTTGGCTACCGTATGCATTGACATATATAACCCAATCCCTGAACGGCCTTCCTTAATCAGATACCTATACCCCCCCGGTGCGTGTATGCCACTCCATATGGTGTCTCTTGTCCTTGGGGTCAATTTTCTCGCCTGCTCTGGACTCGTGTTTCGCAGCATCGGATTGGCTGGTAAAACGCGATGTAGGTGAACGGCCGTAAAGGATCAAGTAAGAATTTCGAGGTCAATTTTCTCGCCTACTCTAGACCTGTGTTTCACAGCATCGGATTGGCTGGTAAAATACGATGTAGGTGAACGGCCGTAAAGGATCGAGTAAGAATTTCAAGGTACCTCAAACAGAAGCCTAAATCCAGATTCACTATTTTCAGATCTCGTCTCCGTAGTTAGCAGCAGTAGCATCTCAATTGGTACCCTTGGCTTGATGTAAGCCAGCGACCCAGTGACCTTTTGAAGCCACCTCGCGGAAATAGACTCCACCAGTGGCAGCCTCGATCATCCGCTTATACATCCGCTTGTTCCGTCTACCTTCTCTGGGTACTTTCTGGTGTCTATAAACGTTGCAAAGCATGGCGAATCCCGCACTGGGACTCAACATTCCTCCGTCGAGATCCCTACTTTTCGAAACCATTGACGAAAGCACAGTCACGCTTCTTCGTCTTTCACATGACCCACCTTTCTCCAAGCTAAGACACAGTCGCACTCTACTATTACGGTTGAGATGGACGCTCGAAGCCCTCTATATACATTATCGGCAACCGACACTGCTCCCCAATACCGCGCCTCTCACTGGTCCTGAAACCCTTCGTGTCATTCTTTTCCTACTAAAGATCTGCTCTGAGGAGGTGAGAGACGGAACTCCAGCTGATTTTTGCACGTGGCGGTACCTCGCACTCGATATTATTACAGTTGCCATCAGGTTATTTTTTCTCTCAAAATACTGGGTTAGTCACGGTGAGGAAGACTTCGTTCTCTCTGGGTTGCGTAAAGTCGGCATTGTATAGGAGAACGGTTAGGAATTAAGCTCAATAGAGCGAGCTCTTCTCGGAGAAATAATCCCCAGCAGCCTTATGTTAACTCTCAATGATGCATGCCGCCTGCAATACAACCGAATATGGGAGACAGAGGTAGAAGATGCGGTCGGCGGAATCGCCGACACACTCGCGATACCTTCGGAATGCTTCTGGCTGTTGCATGATGTAGTCTCTGAGTTGAGTAGCGCACTAGGCTCAGCGACAGGCACGAGCCTCGACACTACTTGCGACCCCCCTATGGCGCTCAGGATTATTGGCGTTGCTTGTGAGAATCCAAGAAGGGAGGGTATCAATGCCAAAGTTGCAGTCTTGGTTCACTTTCAAATGGAAAGGCTGTAGCTGGCCACTGGAAGCATGCAGCAGCCATGGCCAGAGCAAACAGTCAGTCTATCCCAGTTCAAGGTGTCGGTCACTCTCTTCTTTGTGATACTAACCGTAATTAAGATTTGGTGAGATCCTCAACTTGTGAGGCGCTTGAGGAGAGTCGAAAAGCTCGAGATGGATAATTTTCGGCGTTTTACCACAGTCTCCTATGTCTCATCATAACCTATCTGCCTCACAAAGGTCAACATCAAGATACTTAATCAGCCCTATGATCATCCGACATCCCTACCACCGTCACACCAACGGCGGCCCCCTCCATGTCTGAATCCTACATTATGATAGCGCACTCTTGGGTAGGCTGCAGGGGTACTCGGGTCCGTCGCGTCTGCTAGGTGGTGCAACTGGTGTGCGACCCCCACCTGTACGAATTTCCACGTTTCTGCTTTCCCAATAAGTCATAGTTAGGCTCCCAGCAAGCCCCCGAACCCCCGAACGGGTGTAGACCATGTAAATAGTCCAATGGAACAAACCTTGTTCTTTTCAGTCGCAATCTTGTTTCGAAGAACTGTAACTTCTATTAGCGCTTCATGTTCGAATCCCGAAACCGCGTCTCCACACTATCAAGTTATCTGATCATACTTCAAATCAGCCCCTTTACTGTAATACCTACAGAAACATGTCGACAACAAACAATCTCCCAACCTTTGAAAGTCCCCGTTCGTCCAAGGGTATTATCTATAGCTTCATGAGCATGCTAACAGTGCGATGGAAGCTGTTTGGGTCTCTAGAGTCTCCGATTCACGCTGCGGACAACCTTGAAGATGCTACAAATCATCTTTGTGGACTCCTCAAGTCCAAAGTCAGACTCGGCCCTGGAGAGTTAATGAAGGCATGATGGTCGTACATGTTTGATATCTCTGAGTTGAGATCAATTGGAATTGACGCTTCTCAAGAGGTTAAGCCGGGCTGTGAGTTCAGGTACAGCCATTACGAATGCGACAAATACACCAATGTTGTTATTAACAGCTATAACTGTGGGAGAGAGAATGGAAAACAAGAGGGATCAGTAGAGAACAATTGCTACAAGTGGCGTTTTGGCCCAGAGAAGGAGACCGAGATACTTTCCAAATTCAGACAAATACATTCTTTAGCCAATGCCGCCACGATTCAACGCGTTTCGGGTGGATGAAGCCGAACAGCGCTTCGTGTATATTTGCGAATAGACATAACAAGCTACTCTTGCAATGAACGTGGCGATGTGCAAATCCCTCTCATTGATTTACTACACTATCTTGAAGCCAGGATTTGTACGGTTTCGGCGTGACTAGGGACCCCATTCGCCAAAACAAACAGCATCCAGTACCCGGGCAGGGTAACTCCTGGGTCCTTGGGAATCTTCACAGTGTATTTCTTCTCTAACTCGTTGACCGGCTGCAGAGCCAATCTGATGCGTCTCATGTCGTTGTTCAACGCATGGGTCGCGGCACTGTACCGCACAAGGCTAGCACCGTCCACACTGACATCTGTCATGATGGTGATGTTTTCGCCTGTTTGATATGAGTTACGGTCGATGTTCTTGATCGCTGGTTGCTTGACTCGAGTGACACCGTCGGCCGCAAATAAGTAAGGCGGTTGGTAAATCTGGGCATCATAACGATTCGTCTCAGGCCGTCGCCGGTCGAGGCCACCGCCACCAACAAGCACAGTAGCATTGGGCAAGAGGAGTGCCCAGGAATGATACACTCGAGGAGTAGAATGTCGAGCCACTTCCCTCCATGACTTCGACTCTGGTGAGTAAATCTCCGGAACCGGCTGCCAAGTAGGTTCCCAGAAGGGCTCGCCTTGAAGCTGGCCACCCGCGACGAGGGTCTCGCCGTTGGGAAGAACTACTCCACTGGCAAATATGCGCTTGTACTTCATCGGCTTCAGCTTTGTTGTCTTTACAAGTTCACCGTGTGTTCCGAGCTTTATTTCAAATGCATTATTGGTTGCTTCTTTGCGGTGAAGATCGTTTGGCCCCTGTCTCCCTGTATCCAGCCAGTAGTGGTAATTGGGAGCCCCGCCGGCAGTGAGAAGGAGACCGGCCTCAGCATCGTACATTGAAGTGACGCCGCACACGGCATCGCCATCATCAAGCCGTACTCCAGCATCCTTGGCACCTCCTCTATTTGCTGGTAATGTGTAAAACCAGTGCAATTTCTTCGAAGGGCCTGCATGGAAAATGCTGCCATCCTTCCAAGCAAAAAGCCACGGATGATGTTGTTGCCACTCAGTTACATTACACTTCCTGTTGTTCGGGTCTTGGCAGGTAACGGATGGGTCCATTTTTATCAGATTCCCCTTGACATCGTCCAGTTTTTCCCATGCGCCAGTTGCCGGATCGTACACTTCGCCGTCTTTCTCGCCCTCACCAGCTGCCCCCCAGGTACCCCCTATCATAAATGTTTTGCCGTTTGGTAAGAATGTTTGGCCCGCATATCCACGAGGTATATTGAACTTCGAGGGCTGATTCTTGGTTTTATCGATTGGTGTACTCCATTTTCCAGACTTGGGATTGAAGATGGAGAATCCATACGGCGAAGATCCGCCAGTAACGAACAGTTGGCCTTGCTCATCGAACGACGTCCCCGGGCAGAACATGTCGTGCGCTGTGTCGCTGATTACTTCTTCTGTGATTATTCCGGTTTTCGGATTCCAGGTTGCCGAGTAGGTCGATTTACTGTTCACACAGCAGTCAAACCCATCCGCCATGTAGGCTGATTGAACAGTGACTTCATGGTTCAACGGATTCACAAAAGCTGTAACGGGAACTATAGGGAAGTCCAAAGTGATGTTCCATCTCCCTCCATTGGATACAGATGCTGGAATTGAATCGACATAAAATATGTTGATATCACTGACGGCAACGTATTTCGCTTTCTTAGCCGACTCGATAACAGTAAGGCGCACCCACTGAGCTGGACGAGGTTCGAAGGTCGCATAGTTCTCTGGAGGTACTGTCAGAGCCCCGATACATGGCATTCCGGCACCACGAAAGGGAAAGTATACCTACCAGCATAATAATCTCTCCAAGTTCCCATCGCCACCGTGGTCCAGTCCTCTTTGTTGGCGCTAACGTCGACTCGGTGTTTGTAGACTGCACCTCCATCGCTGAAGGTTTTACTTGGCATAACGCCGAGACTTTGTACATTGTATAGCCTCTTCAGATCAATGATAACCGAATGGCCACCAGGCGGAGGATCGCTGCTGCTTTGCCAATATGTCCTGTTCCCTTCGGGATCGTATGCGAGCGAGCAACCGTGGCCCGCAATGCTACTGCTGCACTCAACATTCCAGTCTTTGGGCCGTAGCTCCTTCGCTCCCTCTGGCGCTGCTGCAATGTAGGCGGGGGTATCTATAACAAACTCCTGGCTACATAGTGTGTGATCATGGCTCTCGCCGCTGGGCAGGATCGCCTTGTATCCGAGAGTGACGTTTTGTATGATTGTTCGGCCCGAGGTCAGGAGAATGGTTAGGAAAGCAAGAACTACAACTTTGAGAATGAAAGATATGTTATCCTTGATCCAGCGCCTGTTGGACGGAGGTGAAATATAAAGCGGGATATCTTGGGTCTTCTCCAAGTCATCAAAGACTAGGAGATTATTGTCGGATACATGAGATTTAGGCATATTCAAGGCCCCATCAAAGAAGGGGTGGGAATTCAGCAGATTGTTTGAGAGGTCCTGCAGGCCGTGGAAATTGCGAAAGAATTTTTGGCGCTGTCTCATATAATTAAGCATGCATCATGTTTCGCCTCCCATTGACGGTGGACAAGAATGGTTAACTCAGTATAAGTAAGCTGGGCGGCAGTCCTGCGTGGCGCGGGATGGCACAGCATAGAAGCAACATCCACCTGTAGGTCACTATCACATAGACCAAACCTCTTTCCCGGAAAGGGAAAATACAAACGATGTTGAATATCATGTGCACACCTTCCCGTAGAGCTGAAGTTCGGGTGCTTATCATCCACGTCAGCTCAAATCGCAAATGGCAAGAATGTAGACCGCAACACCAATAACGGTGGGCTCCACACACATCAGGCTGGATGAGGCGCACCACTGGCTGGCGGGGTTGATGGGGGGTGCGCGTCTGATTGAAGGGGGTGAGTTCAAAGGCTAGCTGGAGAAGGTGATGGTGGTGAGGGGTCGGCTGGCCGAGGTGGACCACAAAGAGCGGAGTTCTTTTCAGCTCAGAGCCAATTTCATCACAGCCTGCATTCTGGTGAACGTCAGTCCCGCATAGGGCTAGTAGCAGGCGGTTCGTCCCGCCTTGTCGTTCCCAAGACCTCGCTTACTGTGTTCTATCTTGTATGTAGTCCCCGCTTATGTGGCTGCATATGCATAAAACAACGAGCTGGAATCGGATCGGAAGGTTCCTCTCGTTCTCAAAGCAATCGGGAGCTTATCTCCAGGCAAGTAAGCAGAAACGGAGTGGATTTGGCTAAACTTAAAAACACATGCATATGGCATTCATACACCTAGGCCTGGCCCAGGTCGTTGTGGAGAGCTGAGATAGACGGCACAAAGAAATATCCCCCACCCCGCATCGTTACAAATTGCCGAAAGCTCACAGATTTCGTGTTATTCTTACCCTTTTCCGTATCGGTAGTATTGGTGGTGATAAACGTATCCAAGTTTCCATTCGTGCCACTTGCAGACTGGCCGACCTGGCCAATGATTGGATCAAGACCCGTATCCGCTTCAGGGAATATCTCGCTGTTGGCCCAGTCCACCTGCATTTGCTCAAAACCATCCTCAATATGACTTTGATAGCACGCGAACAACAGTCCACGTTTCGATGTGTCAGCTGGATCTCCATTGTAGTCAGACCCATACGGAATCCCGTTGCGGATTATTTTGGCCAGAGGAGCCCTCGGAAAGTTTTGCTCGGCACTCTGTTTAAGATTCCGGGGGTTAGTCTTTCGAATATGTGCCGATGCAGGGCATATGTCCCCGCCGTAGATGAAATTGTTGATCAGCTTCGCACTTTTCGGATCGCTGGAGTCGTTCGTGTGAAAGGCCGGCATCGCAATAGGCGCACCTATTTCCCGCACATGTTAGCAGCAAATCATCGGAATAAGGGGGAGGGTTAGGAATATTAGAATACGTGCCACTCTTCCAGCGCCCCATTAGCTTTGCACCCATATGGCCTGGGCTTTGGCAGCTGTATTCGAGGAACTTCTTCGTGAGGGCTTCAAACGCCGGGACGTCCTGCTCGAGCTTGCGGAACACAAGGAAAGATCCTCCAAACATCCACGGCGGGCGTGTCGCTAGTCGTCCAGGCGCCTCAGAGGCCGTCTTCTCGGACACAATGAGGAGGCTTGAGTCAGTTTTCATACTAAACGGAAGAATCTCCGGCTCATCATCATCAATGCCGTCGATCAACGGTTGAGAAATATGATCCTGGAATCCGAAACTATCAACGACAGCGTGAGCGCGAATCGCTTTTCATATAAGCATTTAACGGTGCACTTACTGCTCTTTACCGCGATTTGGTTTAGGCCTTGTCCAGCCATCAATGCGAGAGATCTCAGCCACATCACTAATGAGTCTGCCGTGCTCCAGAGTATCTTGGATGAGTTTCAGTCGATCATCGACTTCCTTCTTGGAACTTCCACCAATCTTAAGTAGCCCGTGAATCCTGATATCCGGGTTATTGAAAGGCCCATCATAGTTCCTAGACGGTGGATCGTTTAGTTTTGTGGCTATGCCAGGTCGTGCCATTCCACCATAAAAGGCCGGATTGGTCATTCTAACGGAAAACATGTCCAGACTCTCGCCGTTCTCAAATCCCCGTTGGATCTGGCGCAGTTCAGTGGGTGCACATAAGCAAGCCTTTAAACACACTCACAGCGTTGAGGCCCTCACTTGTAAACGCAATCAGAGCGTTTGCAACAGGATATACAGGATGGTCGTCTTCATCATTGGTGACGTCACTTCTGCACTCCATCATGTTCCTCTCTTCCCTTTTTCGCTCCAATATTTTCGCATGGTCGTCTTTCACCTTTGCCAGCGTTGATAGAAGTGGTGTTCCGTCTTCTGTCGTCGTTTCGGTCAATTTTCTCAAACACTGAGAGAACTGTTTTTCATTACTATCTCCTCCGTTGATCGTGAAAAGGTAGTACGTCTCAAAGCGTTTAGGGAATCCTCTGCTCCATATGTCACCCTGGACATTGAACATATCTACGGTTTGCGACACATTTGAAGCCATCGGAGGCAATACTTTGGAGAGGAATCTTATAGATGTCGAAGAGTTTGGAAACGGTAGGATCGAGTCCATGCGCTTACGCTGGAAGTTTTATAAATGCTCAGGCTTCAAGATAAAGGTGGATCGACACCAAGCATTCAGCTACAATCTTCCCACAGGGATATCGAACAACTCGAACCGAGCTGAACCAAGCCACAAAGCCTAAACCCATGGCAGCCCAAGCCCTCGCATCCCACCTCCTGCATGATCATTATCTACTCTATCTAGGCCAGAATTAAACGTTCCAATTAATGGACTGACTTGTTTTGGAAGTGCGACCAGCTGAAGAACAGGTGAACTTTTAGACGTCCACTGAGCCGCCGCAAGCACGACCGCTCAGCGACATACCAAGATATATCTGACTACAGGTCTATTTACTATTCTCTTTTTCATTGGAGCTTTCTCCCATGTATTGTCTTGGGCCTATATGAGGAATAGGAGAACGAAATTGTAATGTGGCGTCGGAGAGGGTACACGTGATGTGTCACGGGATCAATTCCGGGGGATAGCGCCACTGCAGGATCAATTTCAAGGTGCCCAACTCTGACGGGCCATAGACACGCAAGGCTTAAGGCGTTGACGGAAGCTGCCTGCTCCATCCGCAGATATCTACCGATGCCTCGCTGGTCTACAACTGAGGTTAGACCTACCATCTGATCCACCACAACCAGATTGTCACGGCAGTGATCGGTCGATAATATGGGGAGTGAAACTGGGTTGATTGAGTGATCTAGATACACTAACAGGATATATACTACAGCCTCATCTTGATACTAGTCCTCATTGAGATTGCTGTACTTACTTGATCAGGTATACCCTGCTTTGGCGTGACACAGATCGATCCTCACCCGGGCAACCCCTTCGCACATTCCACGTCACCCTCAGTGCACAGTCTCACATTTTTACGACCTCACAGCTTGCAGGTACAAAAAGCAGTCTCATTAATTATTACCTAACCCAAGTGATGTAGAATACAAATTCCATGGAACGCCTTTAGTGATCAATCTTGCGGAATCTACAGACCAATAACAGCAAGTAATCCAAGCAAAATAACTCCCAGTTCCGCTTCCCATTTTGAAGCTGAACCGCCTTGTTCGAGCTCGGTAGAGGTTGGTGCAGCAGTTGGCAGGGTCTCCGATGGTAAGACCACAGTCGAGCCCGAGATAGTGGTAGTTTGTCCGGTGCAGGTCACGCTCCTCGGGCATGCCGTCAATGTCTTGGCTCCACCTGGCAACACACAAGTGCATGTCACCGTCGGGGCACAGGAGGTAGGTCCCTCGGTCGAGGTCCATGTCACTGTCTGGCCGGTACAAGTTGTAGACTTGGGACAGACGGTTATCGTTTCAATGACTGTAGTGGTGTGATTCTCCCAGATAGGGGGAGTCGTCGTGGGTGTCGTCAATGGGTCGCATCCGCCTTTGTCGTTTGGTACAGAGTCAGTAGGGCAAACCAGGGTCGTGCTGGAAATAGGTACGCATTCGCCATTTTCGTTCTTGACTTGGCCGGTTGGACATGGGGTATCGTCAATTGGCACGCATTCACCATTTTCGTCCTTGACCTGGCCTGTTGGGCACAGAGTATCGTCAATGGGTACGCATTCGCCATTCTCATTGACGACTTGGCCTGTTGGACATAGGGTCTCGTCAATGGGTACGCACTTGCCGGTCTCATCCAGCTTCTGTCCTGTCGGGCATTCAATGAGTGTGGTGGTAGAGGAATCCACCGTCGTAGTTGTAAGGTAGAATGGCTTGCAACCCCCTTGGCCGTCTGGCTCCGATCCCGGTGGGCAAACCGTGGTAGGAGCTCCAACCCCGGTGCACACGCCATTCGGATCAAGTGCCATGCCTGTCGGACACTCGCTGACTGAGGAAAAGGTTGTAGTGGCTACATCTGTGCAGAGACCCTCTGGGCCTGGCGCCTGGCCTGTTGGGCACTCGATGTCCGATGTAAGAGGGTCGGTAGGGACTTGTGGGACAGAGGCCGCAAAGGGCAACACCGCGGTAGTAACGAAAATGAAAAGCTTCATAGTGATTGTGTGTATGTTGGTAGTGGATATGCAACAATGTATCTTAATCTGTAGAACGTGTTCTAGTCGTGCAGGTGCACTTGTTGATATATGATTTCTACACGAGCGTCGTCCAGTTTTTCGCGTGACATAGCATGATGGGTCATTCCACGAGGTGCAGGGATTACGGATTTGGATCTCGTATACCAGCGCATGAAACAAAGGTTCAATAACTCTCATCCAATACCTCCGTTACGTAAAGATTATCCGGAAGCGTGGTATGATAGTTTGGAGAGCAGCGCGCTGCTCGGGAAACAACGATTCTTTCACCTCTCCTCCTTCAGAGTTACATCGTCATGCCATCACTACATAACTATCTTCATGTTGTGTCCGTAAACGCACTAACACAAACGATGCCTCATATATAGCTCAGATTCTGGACGGTGGCATCTTTTTCTATGTTTATAAAGCCTCCTGTCGTCAATGTGGATGAGTGACAATATGCTTCAACTTTGCCTGGCTATATTTGGACTACGCCACTTTGGCATTCCATTGATATTGGAACTGTACAAACTTAGAACGCCACCATTTCCATATTCTACCCCTATCTTCCTTGTAGCCAGATTTTCGTAAACGGATATCGAGCAGTTTTGGTGGTTGGGTGAGTAAACACGACCGCATCCCGGAGAGACTCATGTGGCAGCTCGGTTCTTCTACCCGCCACTTACAGAACTTATGATATGGGGATCCGCGGCGAAGTGATTCTCTAATCTTGGAATATTTCTCCATCGTGCTCATGATACGTTGAATGAGCCTGGGTCGAACGCGCCGAAATGTTGTAGGCGACTGCAGGCCCAGCACGTGATGCTGGGCAACTATTTGAGCAAGCCGAGAGACTTCAAACAATTTCTCATACATCTCTTCTGCGGGCCTGGGTAGGGGCTGAGGTTGTATTCTAAGGGATGCTTCATAGTTTTGATCCTGAATGGAATGGCTAGGTGTTTGTGCCTATGTCTTCGATTTGATCCTGCACGCCATTAGGGCAAACATGCCATATTCGTAACTTTCAAGTGAAAATAGATGTCGTTTCCGACTCTCACGGGACTTTTCGACGTTTTAACACCTGTTCTCCTGATACTCCCTATTGGTGGTCTGTTCGGTCCCCATGGGAATATTATCGCGAGAGCTCCCATCATGGAAAGGGCTGCCTAGGTAGTATATAAGCACCGCCACAGTAACAAGAGGCGTCAGAGTTACCACACCTAAGTTATAACACACAATGCTTCTATCGCTTCTACTCTCAAGCTGTCTCGTCGCAAGGCTTACCTGTGCGCTGCCAGCATCAACTTCGTCATCCTCACCATTGTTGCCATCGTCACTATCGCCACCATCTTCCCGATCTTCTTTGGAGCCCCGTTCGTGTGCCGTAGAATATCCAACATGGAACTCTTACATCTCCAAAGAGCACCCTCATGAAGTCTCCTTCAATACTTATTTGACCATCGCCTGGAAAGATCCTGGTTATTACATCTACGAATCCTTGATCCAGTTCAGTAACATTCCAGCAAAGGCCCGGGTTTGTCAGTTGGAGCTGTTCTTCCCAACGGGTTACGCAGAGATGTTCGGACTAAGCGGCGGTACCAATCGGCTGTTCATCTATCGCGTCCCAGCGCCTCTACCAAGGCGATTCGACTGGAACACAGCTCCGCAGCCCGCCTATCTCTTCGGAACAACCCCAAAGTTACCAATGAGTGAGATCATGCAGCAGGAACTCGGTTTTATCATCAATTCGGCACCGTGCGAGCCAACAATGGCCTTTCGAATCGCGATCTCGTCAGATGCTGCCAAGGGAGGCGTTGATTTCTTTAAAGACACCGACTTCCCAACGGCGGGCTTCAGACTGACGCACGATTGTTTATAGTTGGTGTGGATTGCTTTCAGAACATGATCAGATCATTCCTAAATGGGGCTAATAATGGATGGTGTCGAACACTTCCCGCTTGTGCATTTCTTGTGCATAGATTCTGTTCTCTCTAACGGCAGTAATGACACCAAGACGCCGTTAAATTCTACGTCATACATGTTGGTGATATCACAATGAAATTTGAGAGTTCTCTCCTGTTTAGAGTCCGTTACTCACAAAAAGTGCATCCCCGAGTCATAAACGCATGCAACACCTCGTGATTCGCAGCCAGCTTGCTATCAGTCTCGTGTTATATCTCTATATTGGTACAGTAGTGTCGCGTAGCTTGTCAAGTATCCCATACGATAATCAGCATTGGTAAAAATAGACCCTTACACGGGGGTAGAGCCATCACCTGACCCTTGGCAAGGAGTGTGAGGCTTATGTCACGCCATGACCATATACCTCAGCTCCTCCGATCGCCACTGGCACCATGCAACTTCCGCTTAACACGATTCAAGTTCCTGATAAGAATAGGAATTACGAGCCCATCGTGCCAGAGGAGAGGTCGGCCTCCGGAAAAACGCATGATCAAGCCGAGGCTCTCGAACTCGGGGTCAGAGGGTGCGTCGCAAACAATTGCGAACAATGGAATTTTCACGTACATCCCCAACACGATTTTTGCGCGGTCCTCCGAATGGCTATCCAATCCCCCAATGTTGGGTGGGCTTCGACGACTTGAAGATTCTATTGTACAGATGTTGAGCAGTGACACTTACTGTGATTTACAACTGAATTCGAGCGCGCTCTAGCTTTGGGCTCTCATGGCGTCTTGAGAGATGGTATCTTTATGCAGAATGATGATAACCGGTGCCAATTGTTATGCAGTGTGTCTCGTAGAAAGATTAGCTATCAGACATTTCAAGCCTAGGAAAGTAAATTCATAAATGGGTAGATACGGATGTACAAATAGAACCCCAAAGATAGGCATTGCACGACTCTTCCGCACCAACGCAATACTAAATATAAGCTGAGATGTCTCTCCTACCCTTACTTGATGGTCTTCTGCATACGGCTCTCTTCCTTATTTTCTATTGCTTTCATTCATCGCCTGTGCAATGATCATTGCCAAAGCCGTCATCCCAAGTACGTGATCAAAAGCCTGGCAGACCCCATTCGCACCAAACAGATATGGGTTATAATCGCTTGTGAATTTCTCGTAGGTTGTGATGGCCGATCCTGCGGTCGAAAACACGGAACTAGCAATGAGCACTGCATCCCTGGTTCGAGATGTCTTTTCATCGTCCATTACTTCGCTCAGACATATTTCAGCCAGCCCAAACACACACACCAGGGTATTTGTGACATCGGTGATGGTTTTGATCTTCGGATTTGCTTCAGGGATAACCGTGAAGACGACACGGGTTGCGGTATCGGCAATGCCAACGGCAAGACTGAACCAGTTGATGAAATCCTGCAGATAGGTTAGATGGCAGTGACCACCATTTGGTTGAAAAAACAAGAGATCATACGTACGGAAGCCTTGGCCACAGCGGACTGCTCTATCTATTCAAAGGCAATGTCGTTCGTAGCAATCACAATACACCTGCAGCTAAGGTTGACAAAGTCGAAGAGAAATTGCAATATCTGTGTCCAGGTGAGACCAGCAAGAAATCGCCCACTAGCAACCTTCAGAAATACCACAAGTGGCGAGGCGCCAACACTACTGGCCAATTTCATATCGTTCATGAAGCTGCCTTTGCTGATGTCTTTCGACGCGTTTTTAGCTGCTTCAGCGGCTGCATCTGTCCCGCAGATCTCGATGAAAGAGCAAAGCGTTGCACCAGATGCCGCAAACTGGGATGAAAGTGTGGTCCAGGCCATTATCTGGTTGTATGTGTACTCTGACATGTGTTCTACCTTAGGCTCGGCTTCCATAAATCCCTTCTCGGAGGCCACGGGCTTCCTTTGAGGACCATCTGCCGATCTAAGAAACTTTCTCGGAGAGGTGGCCAACTTTTGGAAGAGGGTATTTGGATCTCCAGCCACCTCAAACGGGAGCCGCTCGAATAAGATGAGCGAGACTAGATTCATGAAGTGAGCACCTAGCCAGGTAACCAGATTGAGCAAGGTCATCGGCGTTCCTGTGAAGTCTTTCCACATCTCTGAGATGAAGCCAAGATGCCATTCGGCACTGAGCACATCCCAGATCAAATCGATGACGGCAACAATGATCTCCATGGCGGCAAACAGAAGGACCTTGAGAGCATCAAACAAGGTCCACAATGAATCTCCCAACAATTCGAATAGGGATCTTCCCAGCTGGTTTGGGTCTTGCACCGCGACCCAGAGCTTGTCTTTGATGTCCATCAAAAGGCATACAATATTTTCCCCTTCATCCTCCAGAAGGTTCTTGATGACGTCCAAAAGCTTGGAGACAGCTGGCGGTAGTGTGGGCTGAAAGCCTGGTAGTTCTTCCTCAATCGCTTCCATCACAATATTCATAAGGATATTGATGGGATTGAATTTGTCCCATAGTGCGGCGATTGGGTTCGAAGCAATGCATTTCAAGACTTTCAAGGGCTCTTTGAGAGCGTCTAGTAGGCCGGAAGGATCTTTGGAAATTGGCGCGCGGT
This sequence comes from Amniculicola lignicola CBS 123094, assembly GCA_010015725.1. Classification (NCBI taxonomy): domain Eukaryota; kingdom Fungi; phylum Ascomycota; class Dothideomycetes; order Pleosporales; family Amniculicolaceae; genus Amniculicola; species Amniculicola lignicola. The sequence goes on along the minus strand of ML977584.1, from coordinate 470,399 downwards.
GATCATGTACGGTGGACTGTAGGGCGTCCTGCATCTTCTTCACATTTGCCGCCATGAAGTCTTTGCCTTCAAGTAATCTTGACTTGGTAGGATCCTTGCTGTTGGTAGCAAACTGCACCAGAACCTGCAAAAAATTGTCAGATCCAAGCATCACAAGTCTCAAGCTGTGAAGGTACCGTTTGAGTCTTCTGGGCGTCTTCCTGGTCAAAGATGAAGGAAATCCAGTCGAGTAATTTATCCATATCCAGATTTAAATGATCGCGAAGGAATGCAATGGTACTGTGTCATGTTAGAGTCATCACAGAGGTTCATCATGATCAATGTTTGTACTGACCTTGTTAGGAGCTGCCCCACCTCTCTCAACACAAACTTGAAGACCTGGCCAGCAATGTGGAAAACAAAAGAGACAACTTTACCCAAAATACGGATGGCAATCTTGACAACAGTCTTCACTGTGTTTCGGATAAACCGCAGTACATCAGCGAAGAAATGCTCCACAGTTTCCACGGCATCTGTTATCCAGTCTCCAACATTCCGATGCACATTGCCATTCTCATCTCGGAAATATGCGAAGGTTGCGTCGCCCTTAGATGGTTTCGTCTGCGCATCGAGACAATGCTGCGCTGCTTGGCCATCTACTGCTTGTAGCATGGAAGGGAAGTGTGACAGGATCTCACTCGCGTCTCCCATTTCTCGAGTGCTTTCTTCGAACACTGCGCGACCGTCCGTAGTTATGGATCCCAAGATATCATCACTTGACTGGATATTTCCGATTACACGCAGCACTCTTTGAGTAGATTGCACTTGAAATGAGCGGGGTGAGGATGTCAGCAAGTAGAGCTGGATGGTGTATGTCGGTCCGATGAAGGTCTCGTCTGTAGGCACCACGATGCGGATCCTGCCGTCTAGGCCAGTACGAAGCACCGAAAGCATGGGGCCCAGGCTTCTAGAGCGTCCATTGACCGAGGCTTGGACTGAAGAACAGGTCACTTTCTTGTTTTTGTGTCAGTCATATTGCTTCAGAACCACAATATGTGCACCTACCACAGGGTAGTTTGGGCCGATAGATGTCCCATCATTCTTTGTGAAAGTCAATGCAGTTGCATAAGCCGCGTATTTTGTGATAGTGGCTTGTTTTCGTACAAAAATAGGGTCGACCCGCCAGCTAATCGGCGTTGCATCCAGCCGCATGTGAAACATCTCGTTGGTTCCATCTCCAAGACAGATAACTTCGGTAGTAGACATGACCGTACTGAAGATTGCCGATACTTCTGCGACATTTGTGCGAATGGGTATACCGCTAGCATCAAACGTGAACTTGTTCGTGGCGTATGCACGGTGCCCGAGAATGTAGTACAACTGATTATCGCTGTCGATGGCAAAAATGGTAGCTCTAGTTCTTGTCGCGGCAAACACCGGATCGGGGATTTCCGAACAGACCACTTGTTTAAAGGAACGGCCTGAGAGTATGATCTGGGGTGATTTGTCTAGTCTAGAGAAGGGATAATATCCAATGCCGTCCGAACCAGCAACAAACAGATCTGTCATACTGCGATAGTTAGAACTGGGAGAAGGTTGGCTGATAACCCTGAAACCTTACTTCCATGGGTTGCGATTTGCATGGATGCTACAGGCTGTACCGATAGTCTCGAGTTGGATATTGAAGTGGAACCGCCCGCTCTCGGCGTCAAATGTGCAACCCTTGGTGTGGTTTGGTCGTTCATAGAGCGTGAAAATCCCAGCACCTTGTGAGACTTTCCCAGGGATAACGTCTATCATCGTCTGAGCATTTTCTGGCGTTGGAACCTCCTTCCACGGCTGCTGTGCAGACGGTGACGGATCGACACTGAAATGGGCCCCAACTCTGATGTCAGTTGCTGCAGTTCCTACCATGATTTGAAACCCAGCTTCATTTATGGCCGGGACTAGGGACAACGAAAACACCGTCTTCGGACTGAGATTGTTCTGAACGTAAGTCCAAGGCACTAAGAAATCAGTAAACCGGAAGGCAGTGTTGTTCGATGCACTTACCCGGGAGCTGCAAGCCTACGACCGTCCGTGATGAGCTATCCCACGCGAAAGATGGAGTTGAAATCAATGAGTGACCAACGAGAATAGCGCCATCCAATACCTCATGCGCGACTGCCAAAGCGAGCTTCTTAAAAGGTCGCTCAATCACATCGAAGGTTATTATTTTGCCGTCTTTTGCTGTGGGTGGTGTGAGGTCCAAGACCTCCCATCCGAGGGGTGAGTTATCGACTTGAACGAGGGAGTACAATTTCTATCAAATTTATTACTTTCACCTCCGATACGACTCGAGGGATCAGGGGTGGTTGCTTACATCATCTGTACCCATTGTGAAAACCATTGGCATTGCGGATGCATCTTGACATAATTTCACTTTATGCGTCCCATTAAACGTATTCAAGGGAACTGTTTCCGTAACCAGTTCCGAGCACGCGCTGAGCAAGATGGTGGCTGCTCCATCTGGCTGTATCTGAGCAGACTCCTGAGTGTCTGGCGCCGGACACGGATGAGTAGGTGCCGATACTCCAGTCTCGATGTCGATAATGGGACACAGCAAACGATTGCTCATATCAAAAGTCATGATGGTTAAAGCTTCACCTTGTAGCCTCGAAATCAAGGTCAGCGGACGCATCGGGACATTGACGCGTCGCTCCATAGTAGTTATAACCGAAGGGATAGCATCTTGAGTGTTGGTTAGCGTTTCTTAGCGTCTGATCTCAGCCCACTGTTCGAACTGCAGATGCCTCGACCTGGATGTGAGCATCGTCAACAGCCCATCAAGTGAGGTCAGCTGATCTTGGGATTGGCGATCGGGGTATGAAACAAGAAATGGGATGAAAGCCATGATCGAAACCTTCCAACACTACCGAACAGACAAAGTGTTGTCGGCGTCATGTTCGAGTTGGCTGCGCACGACACGATGATGTTGCGTTCACACCTGCACCTGCCGTTCGGCTGACAAAGGGTGCCCGCACGCAGCCCGATCGAGCCTAGTGTACAGCGGTATTCATTTAGGCATTCGACAAACAGTCTCTCATAAAGGTGGAGTGACGCCAACCCCGCCTATTTCCCCGGATGTCTCCAGACCAGCTCATCAGTTGGACGCCACAGAAACTTCTCGTGATGGGACCATGGCTCGGCACTCTGAGGTCAGAAGGAGCGTCACTGTAGACCTAACCCGTATATATTGCTACCGACTTCGCTTAAATGCGTGCCCCGTCAATCTTCTCCATTTCTTGACGATTAGTAAAAGTTAATCTTACTACTCTCTCAATACCTTCCAAGATGGCGAACCCATCAGACAACCCAGGCACCCTGAAGGGTTTTGACATGCTCCTCGCCATTTCACAACCAGCTATCAACGACCAGCTGCGATTTTTGTATGACACGCCAAAAGAAGACTCGCTTCCGATCCCAGGAACATCTATGATACAAGACTATCTTATCAGTCACAAGATCTCAATGCATACGCCTTTGATCGATGAGGAGACCAATGCCCTGATGCTTGACGAGCAAGGCTCTGTTTTGTACGATAAATGCGGAGTGGATGGGTGGATCAGTTGTCCTGCAGTCACCATCCAAGAGAACGGCGTGACCCGCGTGCAATTCTCCTTTATCTTCAGCTCAGAAGCGCCGGAAGGCACAGGGGATACGCTATATACCTACCGATCAATAGGGCGATATGGTAACACTATTCTCAAAACTCGCTCCTTGACGGGCTGGAAAGTCTCTTGGGAAGCTGATTTACGTGTGCAAGAAATAGATAGCATGGCAAAATACGAGGAAGGTAGGCTTCTCAGGATCAGGGTTGGGCATATATAACAGCACTGACAGCCGCGCAGAGATCATGGCATGGCCTAAAAATAAGGTGGCTGCAGTGAAACAGAACGTTGACAGCGCCAACTTTCAAGTCTCGGCTTTTTTCTGTTTGATGGAAGAAGGCAAGATTGCACGCACCATTCATTTCACGGATAACCATGGAAATGCGGCCTCGGGTGTGGGATTCCCCCAGTTTGTTGTCGCACTCAACTCGTGGTTGGGAGCTGGACCCCCAGCGGCGGATTCTATGGGGCCCATCCAGGCTGGAATTCCTACTCCTCATAACCCCTTCGTTCTCGGTTACGGCATCAGACAGATTCCCCCGCCGATGGACGGCGAGGTACTTTTCAACCCGCGAGCTTTTGAGTTCACGACGTGCTTTGATGTAGAATCGAACTACAACTCCTTGAACTTTTGCATGATGACCACTACGGACACATTGCCGGCCGACAGCGACAAGAATCGGGGAAACTTCGATCCTGGACCATTGGAATACCTCAACATCAATCTCGGAGAAGCTCACGGAGTGATGGGAGTTTCGAACAATCTCCTTTGGAGCCAGTTTATCCGGCCCAACTTCTGTCCAGGCCAGCTTACGTCCAGTGTGAGTCAAGGAGGACTTGCCCTCGATTTCAGGGACGACGTCAAGGCAGTGTTGTGGAACCGGTCGGGCCACGATGACGTGAGCTCCAACAATTTCGTCTCCAGGCAGGGAAGCGCAAAAGTGTGGGAGCTTTTTGGCACCGCTGCCACGCCGGCGAATGAAGCCACCGCCCAGGTATGGTCGGAGTCATGTGACTGGACAGCTGACATTCCACCCCATAATGAGACTCGACGAGGCCTTCTCATCCAGGAGAAGGAAAACTTCTCAGGCAAGGCACTATGCATTGTGTCCAAATTGGGATATTTCTGACGCGCGTTGTAGGTATTGTCAAACGTGAAGTTTCGTGGTGGAGTGATCCTATCCCCGCCGGAGACCATGAAAACGATATCCAACGTCGGATCTTTATCAACGTCCGCTGTGAGGCTACAGTCCACTCTATTCTTCGCACATCTCCCCGCGGAAGTTCCAGCTGGTCGGTGGCTTCTGAGGCCGAGGTCGTAGCCCGCGTGCAAGCTCGATACATCATCAGCGCATCAGAGAAGGGGAAGTGGACTCTCACGCTTGATTCAAGACACAGCTCCTGGCCAAAGATCGACCGCGACAAAGACGGCAAAGTCGTCGGGATGAAGTTTGAAGAGCGGAGCCCCGATAATGATAAGACGCTTGGAATCTTTCGATGGTCGAACTCGTCGGGATACTTCGGCTGCTTTGGTGGATCAGGCGAGGAAAAGATGGTGAAGCGTATTAGCGGTTGGGGCATGCAAGACGTCGGTAAGCTGGAAGAGAAGCTGAAGAATGTCACTGCTGCTTTGGATACACAAGTCATCATGCCTGCAGGTAATGTATTCTTCTACAAGGGGTTGGTTACGGATGAGGTTGGGAACTTGTTTAGCACTGTGTTTTACAAGAGCAACTCTACGGCAGAACGTATGTAAACGCCAAGGTGTCTCGGGAGTTCCGCATATCGTGGATCTTGGACCATGGTAGTAAATTGTTGAAATTAGCAGAATAAATTGACCTGTTCATTGAATACAGAGAACAAAGGTGTGGATGTTGTCGTACCTCGCACTCAAAACCGAAAAGAAGATGAGATCAACCCAAAACGTGTCATTTTATGTGTATGCACATACCAAGTTGTTGATATAACCTACGGCGCACATATCTGATCGATATTCTGCATAATAAGATGATAATATCTCTGGTCAATATGTCGTGTAGAGGAGAGACTCAAGAGAGCATCAGGTAGGACATCGGGGTTTTTATCATTGCAGTCAGCCGTAAGATAGTGCTTCCAGAGAAGAGTACTGAAGACGCTTTTCCCATTGCTACTTTGCACACATGGTAGAACTTGACATAGGAGACGTGTTCAGGCGCTATAAGCAATAGAGCGAGGTGGTATGTTGTTTCGTTGATCAATATATCACCAATATAGACAGTTCTGGTTCCATAGCGACAAATCAACATTGCTAATTGAAAAGATTATGTTCTGCCCTTCCAACCCGGGCCAGATGGTACCTTATTCTCTCTTGCAATCTTCCTCACATCTCTCAGGCGTAGCGATGGTGAGTTCTCAAACCATGCCAACGACCTGCAGCGTGATGCCGATTGGATTAGATTTGGCCTCCGTTACACTACACAAAAAAGCGCATAATGCAGCAACCTCCCTCGTTCACTTGTACGAGACGAAAGTTTTCGTAAGTCGGATTGAGTTTTATTATGAGAAACTTTTGAGTAAGCTTGCCCACCTCCCACAATAGCGCTGGTCAACCCGTTCCCACACCGTACAAGATTGCTAGGTACCTACTGTGTTAGAGGTGGATCTACCTAAAGACTGGGCCAGTTTACTAAGAATCAAGATCAAGATCGCGGATCCAAGGACTGTGGCGACGTGGAACCTGCCTAGGAGACCCTGCATTTGCACCCAAACTAGACAGAGTTTCATTTTTTCTTGTCTCGCCAGTTGATTATCTTTCTCCTTCTCCTGTTCTTCATCTTTTATCTTCTTTGCCTGCTCTTGTCGATCTTGCTCCCCTTTTGCAACTCGTTGGTCGATAGCTCGTAGTAGTGTATCTTTTTCTCGTTGGAGAATGTCCATCGCATGCAGCAATTCTCGTAAGGAGTACGATCCCTTTCCTTCTGACCAGTTGAAAGACTTAAGTGGAATTAGAGTCAAGTATATTCCAGACAAGCATGTCAACTGCGTGATCATTGCATTGTTGCTTGGATCTGGATCCAAAGCTGCGTTATAAAACAGTTTTCCAGGGATTGAACAAATCTCTTCGATCCGCAAGATGCTTTTGGCGCCGCATCGCTGCCGAGTCATAATTGTAATTCTTTAAAAGAAACTCCATATCTATATCCGCCCCATGAATTATCATCATTTCTGCACCGTCAATCCAGATATAGTCCTTCTTACGCCCGACTCTTTCCACTATCTGTTGTTGAAACCACTCGTGCCAAAATGTCATTTTCGCGTTAGGAAAGGCGACGCACTCGTATGTACCCTTGGGACACGAGTCTATGTCCTGCACCATATGGCAGCGGCTTAAGCGGCCTTCTAGAGGCGAAGAAACGTTTGGTGAAACTCCATTTCCCAATATTGTTTCCAACATCTGCGTCGATAACTCTTTCACTTCCAAAGATACACATCGAGGATTACCAAAGACGATTGCGAGAAGACTCCATTTCGCTTTGTCGTTGCTCGTGAGCTGTCTGTCGCCTCTCAATGACTCAGATACAAGATTATGGAAACTGAGAAATGCAGCGAAATGTGCCAAAGAAAATTAACCAGCTTCGTAAATGATGTCTCTATACTCGCCGTAATCATGTTGCAACTCCTTACTTAGAGCAAAGGTCATAATATTGTCGGTGAAGAGGTCTTTCCAATCGTCGTGAATCTTCTTCGCATCGTAATTTGCCAACACGCTGAAGGTAAAGAGCGATAATAGGAATTCCAAAAGTAAGTGGCAACGGTTGTGGGAGATAATACGATGGTGTGAAATCTCAGACTGATAGTCTTCAAGCCGGATGAGAGAGCTTTGGTATAAACAATGCAACATGTCCTGTTGTACGCTTTCAATTCGACATTTAAGTGAACACTCATCGGATTCAAGAAAAGCATAGATACTGCGATGTCTCCCAGCAAGGTACATGTCGAACGCCGGGTCAAGCGTTCTCCTGGTTCTCACGTCAATGAGGCCTTTGCAATCTGCATCAACCCACATCCGGGCAAGCGCCTGACGCTTGGTGGCTGCTGCCGACTCGAGCTCACTTCTGTCACTCGGCTTGTGGTACAGCCTAAGGAAATAATAGTGGGAGAGATACCACTGGCGCCGGATTGAGAAGGGACATTCGAGGTCGTTGAAGTTGTGAAGCCACTTGAGAGCCGCTAAGGTGTGCACCGTCCGCTCCAAGTGGATTTCATCAATTCTCGCAATGACCACGTCGAAGAGGTTGCGCAGCTCCGACGGCAAGCTTTTGGTGGTTCTGTGTAGCTCGGGGTATGGCCTTTTGTGCACAATGTCATCTCGGAGAAGTTTGAGGGCGAGGTGTACCCAGAGGAAGACGCCTTCGGCCTTGGTCACAACAGCCCAAACGAGGTCCTGAATGTTTTCCCGGAAATACGTCGAGGATGCCACGTCAGTGGAATCGACCGACTCCTGGATGCGCGCTGCCACCACTTTTCAGATGTCATTCTGGGTTAGTTCCTGGAGTCTGATCGGTTTGGAGATTTCTAGATACTTCGTAAGCACCGTCTCTTCCCGGCTAGAGACACATAACTTAAAGCCATTCCCGGATGTCTTTATCCACCGATTCAAGGTTGTGACCAAGTCCAAGTTGTCTTCATCCCGGTCCTCGTATTCGTCCAGGCCGTCGATAAAAAAGCATATTCGATATTCGCTCCAGGTGTGCTTGTGATCAAGGAGAAACTGGAATGCCTTTTCAATCTCCCACTCACTCAATGATACGCTGCTAGGTACACGCCAGTCAAAGGTCTTGATGTCATTCCATCTCTCTGAGAACACCAATGAAACGAGCTCAGGACAACACTGGAGGACTCCGTGGAGGAGAGAATGAACCAGCCCTTTCCGGGACTTCTGGAGAGTGCTACCATGCCTCCATAAAAAGCACTTGCTGAAGACAAGTTTCTTGTTCTTAGTGTTGGCCCAGGATTTCAAGCTCTGCTTGACCTGTGGTTGTTCTACCAAGAACTTCATCAGCGTTGACTTTCCAGAGCCGGGTTTTCTGGCGATATGAAATGCTCCCTCTCCCGTCTCGAGCCACTGCCGAAAGGACTCGTTGGTTTCTTCCAAGGCCCATTCAAATGTACCATTGTGGGCGTCATGGACCTCTTTGTATCGCTCATCGATCTCTGGGAACTGAATCGCGTCCAGAATGCGGCGTTGCGTTATCTGCTGAAATGCGGTGTCGGTGATTTGGAGAACGGCTTCAATTTTGGTGATTATGTCCCTATCGAGAAGGTGACATATACCCCTTTCTGAGTTCATCGAGGCTATTATTCGCCTCTCCAATTCCCTTTTTGGCTTCTTCAGTAGCAGTCTGTATCTTACCAATGCTCTTCTTGAGATCGGCCAAGCTCACTACGAGATCATTATGGTTTGATGTAATTGAATCTTTCACGCAATCCAACTTCCGGAGCGAATCCAGGCTATTATGTGGTTGGTTAGATACCACAACTAGAATATGAAACAGAACAGGCGGCAGAATACACACTTCAACACATAGATGACGCCGCGTTGCATTGCCTCATGATATGTCTTGAAGCTAACAAAGAGCGCCGTCTTTTCCGGGCCTTTCCACCACTCTTTAAATGACTTCAGAATTGTTCCATGCCGTTGGTTCAGCGTAAGCAGAAGCCCTAACAACTTTTGAGCTGCTGCAACAGGATCTTGAGCCGTTCTCAATATGGCGCGTTCTTGTTTGTTCCTGGTAGATCTTGACTGCAGGTCTTGAACCAAATCCTCTGCCGCCGACTTCCCCTTTTCTGCCAAGCCCTTCAAGCCTTCATTCTGAGACGTGCTGCCACTCTTACTGATCTCCTGCGCGTTCGAGATCAGCTTCACGGTCAGGTCGATCACGGTCAGGATGTTGACGGCAAGAGCGAAAGCCGAGACAGCCTACATTGTCCAACCTCTGGCGAACATGATATTCGAAGCAGTCACTGAGGCGAAGTGGCTCGCGGTTCGGCCAGCGCTGTAGCCTACCGCCTTGAGGTGTACTATCGCCAAGGTTGACACCGCTTGGGCTTGCAGCGTGGCCTTCGGGGGACGTTCGTAGCGTCGGGGATTTGCAAGTGGGCTTGGTATCGGTGGCTGCCCAGATAGATAGAAAGCCAGTGCGGCTAAATGCCAGACTACTGGTGGACCACTGGGAGAGTGTCAACGTGAGAGGGATTGTTCGTGACGGAAGGCTGACGGAGTCTGTGGTGGCTGTATGCAGCCTAGTATTTGTGACTCGATAGGTACCCAGGTATGCACATATCACTGACTCGCTACCGCACATCCATGATATCACCTCGTCGGACTGTATGGCGGTTATCTGGGCACAACATAAGGATCCCCAAGTCCCATAAATCTACCATGGAGGAGAACAGCAAGGGCACTAACGCATGACGCGAATGACACACATACCAATGGGCTTCATCAATCCAAGTTGTGGGACAGAATTCCCAGATTTTTACGCGAACTTTTCCATGGCTGGTCAGTCCTATATATCTCCACGCGCCGAATCTAGTAGTCTGTTCATTACATCCTAAGATGGTTTACATCGGAATCCACCCGTTTTTGTTCTGGAGCGCAATTCTTCATAATAAGTTAAGGGGTCCATGTCAAGAATTGCGGGATCTCATCAAGCCACTTTGAAATAGCCCGCCATAGCTAGGTAGCTGTTCGCCGGAGCTTTGCCTTAGAAAGATGTGCGGAACATCGCTGTGGAGAAACAGGCATAGGAGACACATCACTCCAAATCAACAGTGTAATGTTACTCTTTCATCGCAACTAACGTTTTGGACAACCTCAATTAAAGTAGACATCATCTATGCTGAGTATTATACATTATACAATATGCTGGAGGTTCAAGAAAAGTAGCCGGCAGCAGAAAAAACAACCATAAACATCCACGAAACATCCATGCTCTTCGCGACACGTGCTGACCCAGTGTAAACAGGTCCATGGTATAATCCTGTACAAGTCGCGGTAGCGTTCCACCCATGGCCAGTTGCGTTGACAATTGGCCAACAATATGAAGGCGATAGCGGTGAAGGCTCTACTGTGGTCGAGGGCAACGTGTATAGCGTCTGTTCTGTAGGTGTTCCCGGAATTATTATTTCTTCCTTCGAAATTGACGCTATCACTGTGGTCGTAGGATGCTGAGATGTATGTGTAGTCATGCTCACAGATTGCCTCGTCGTTGTAGATGTTGGCGGTGTTGTCGAAGTAGCCGGTAGAGCGATTGGAGTGCTACTGAACGCACTACATGTTCCTTCAATAGCATCGAGTACCGGTTTCAAGTATGAATCTGAACAGGAGGAATCGGTGCAAGACTGTGAGAATGGCCTGAAGGCTGCGCAGGAACAGGCACCTATGATACACGTTAGTCGGGATGTGTCGTTCTTTTGATTCAAAGAACGTGGACTCACAGGAGAAATCAAGGATCTTGCAACCACATCGTGAGAATGCTCCTGTAATGCAAGATTGCTAGCTCTCGTTAGATTGGTATATAGGCATCCCCTGATATACATACCGCGCACACTGGGAGTCCCTTGATACGATCCGCAGGGCTTTGTGATTCCACTTTCCGAGCACATAGTGCTAGCAATAAAGGAGCCAGAAAGGTGATAGTAGTCCTCATCTTTGAAAACTGCGTATGTATCGCGCACTGAATATTTGACACGGCAAAGTGTGTGTCCAACGACTCTGTTCAGAAGTGCCAGCCTCGTCCTTTCTCTTCAAAGCCTAGAACCTGGACTCACCCGATCCGTCCTCCTGAATTCACTGGGCACTGCTCAGCCTTCCACATGCGTCTTCACTGCTCCCCATCATGAGGTTAGGCGTCAGTGACGTGGCGTTCCCAACAACTTGCTCAGTGTCAACCTCGCAGTGATGTAAATATAGGTCGCAGAAAAGTGCATACATTTCCTGGTATTCAGAGCAAAGTTGGTCAAGATCAGCAAGTCGTGGCCGCATTTGGTAATATTTGACGACCACATCTGCGCTTCGCATAAGAGTGCTTTAGTGGAACATCCTTCAGCCTTGTGATTTACGACGCCACATCCCAGCCGGGGTGAACCATACAGGCTGTCGACAAAATAACGTTGAGCCGCATGTAATGTACTTCCCCAGGCAATTGGATGAAATATTCAACTATCCAATCATCAAATGTGTCCCTGCTTAGGTGGTGAATGCGGCTCTGCGTTTTGTCGTTTTCTTACCCCAGGCTTGGGGAACCTTCAAGGCGCCCACATGTTCATGTGCCCACCATATTGCTTCACATTCTGGCGACATCAGAGCATCCTGCGCAGCCACCGTCCCTCGATTCTGCCACGGGCGGCAGAGCGTGGGTAGTGCATTACGACGATGGTGTGACCACTGCCTGAAATCGCTTGGAGCCCGATAACAAACCACCGTCTCCCATCACGTGAAAAGAATGGTCGCGATGTTTGAGCCTTGCGGATCTATTCCAACTCTTTGATATTTGCACTTCGTCGACGTATTGCTTTGATTTCAACCATAACACCACATGAAGGCTCCGTAATGTCTTTTCTCTATTATCCATTAATTTTCTCCCTGCTTATTCCCTCGGCGACATCGCAGTGTGGCTCTTTAGTGACCTATCGACAACATGCGGACCTCCTCCAAACTGCCCCAAAGTGTCTCCACGATGGCTGCAGTCCTGGAAAGAACGCCAGCAGCATATCGTCTGTCTGCCCTAGCTCATCGCCATGCTCGCCCTATTGGAATTTGTTCGTGGAGCAATTCGACCAAAAGAATTCATGGTGCTCGACCTGCTCATCCGACCTCGCCTGTCGCATACGTGGCTGGCCCGTTATGAATGCCACCACTATGTGCGAAACCACTACCAACACGCTCATATTCGGGGAACAAGAAGGTGGATGCTGTGTGGACGGTAACGAGCCTTTTGAACTCGCAGAGTGGACTGGGAACTTGTGCAATGGGTCTGAATGGCGGCAACCCTTCGACATTTGCGGTGGCATGGCATGCCTAGATTGGCATGACTGGATTATGCCATGGAATTGGACCGTGATGAACGAGAATGTTCCAAGGGAAGAGCAGAAGTGCACCCGGCCGTCGTACTATCTCGCCACCTATGCCGCAGAGCACTTCCTGTATGTTGTATTTGGTGTAATATTTGTATTCGCCAGATTATGGAGGGCTCGAAAGAGAGCAGAAGGGCATCCGACCCGATATATTCTTCTGTCACTTATGCGCTTCAGGTGGCGCAGTTACCGCCAATATGGCAATACAGTTGAGGAGATCGACCCAAATAGGGAGCGGGACCCCCTTCGTCCAAATACCAAAGAGAAACTACGTTGGGCATATCCCGTCGGGGTAGGCATTGCAGGAGCCGGTCTACAACTAGGATTAGACTTTCTGGCGGCATATCGGATCAAAAGCCAACCAGGGTACCATCATATCTCTCTTCATCTACTCGCATTCCTGTTCTCTTGTCGCCCAAGGCTGACGTGGCTTCCTTGTGTTCTGGCTTTGATTTCCCGGAGCCAGTTGTCGAGATGGTTCGGTTTCTTGGAAGAAAGTGATGGGTACTGGGCGGCAAAACTGATTCTTTCAGCTGTTGCAGTTACTTCTGCTGTCACCGAAGCTGTCACGCAACTCTTTGGTGCGTATTTCTTTTTCCGTACCACAATCGTTGGTCGTGAACGGGAGTTCTACCTTATCCACCATTTACGTCCGAAGATTCACGGAAAAGAAGCGCGGCGGATGTACTTGGGTGCACTTTTCTGGGTCATCTTGTGCATCCCACTGCTCTTCTTCTGGTTCCTCATCGCGGCATTCTTTGGCAGTCTTTACCACATAGTCTCCGGCTATCTCAAGAACAAGTATGATACCTGGAGAAACAAAGCAGAGAGGCTACCACCCTTGGCGAAACGCCCAGTTCTCTGGTTACTGGACTTTATTCCCCACACCGATCCAGGCTCTATTCCAAATCAGGTCATGCCAGTCGACGCCGTTGATGGCCAGCCACTACCAGTGAACGATGATGGGTTGATGAACCAGCCTTTGCCATATACTCCAGCAGGGGCAAGCGAAATTGATGGCCAGCCTATGCGGGTCTACAGTCCAGGTAGCACCGATGACCAAGTCATGGCGTTTCCTCAACGTCGAACAGCGAGCGGACGCGGATATGGCGCACTACCACAACGAGACACGACCGAAGAAGATTATCAGGTTATGCAAGTACGTCAGCCAGCACATCAGTCTGTTTATCGGCGGCGACGACCAGAAATGCGGCAGGTTAGAGATGTGTCCTCTGCGGGCAGTCATCACATGCTGTTGGAAGATGTTGAACACGAGAATACTCCCGACGAAGACACAAACGAGCCGCGCTTTACCCAAGGGTTAATCACTAAGTTTGACGACTGGGAAGGCCCCATCATTCTAGCTGGCTTCATTTTTGGAATGTCCGCATTCGCCGCTCAATGGCTATTCTGGGATGGATTTGTGAAAGCAGCAAGGGAAAGGCAAGTGTAGCCAGGGCGAGAAATTAGTTGACACGGCCTGACAAATCTAGGTTCTGCCCTCCGGATATTTGGACTGTGGGTGCAATTTGGTGGTCTACTTCGCCACTAGGTATGGCTCTCATGTTGCCTCGTCAGAGACCTACTAATCTTCTGTCCAGTTGTCGGATTACCATTCCTAGCTTGATGTGATCGGGATTACAACGTACTAAGTTATGTTAGTGCAGTGTGTGCACGGTTTTGTGTGTTTAAATGAATTGATATGAAGTTTGGAAGATGCATATTAATCGTGAGGAAGCGACTTTGACGACACAACTAAATCGCCGGAGGAACCATAGTGGCGCCCCTTCACATCTTTACTTTGCACATCATCTCAACAATCGAAAGCTTGCGAGCATCACCGGTGGTTGGAAGAGCTATGAACTCATGTCTACTGTTCACCGCTTCAGGTCAAGATCATCATTGATATATTGGTTGACAATGTTTCATTGGCAGTCAAAGCCATGAATAATTTACAATGAAAGAGCATAACTGCAAAACTCTAATAAATTTCCAATAGTTTAACGGATTGGCCTTCAATTTGGGTTGTTGAACATTCAGGGCAATCAACACAGGCGTTTTAAAGGTGCGCGTCTTTCTAGAGACGTGGAATTTCCCTTTTCGCCATAACGTTATCGCCCGAGAACAACCTTAGCTTTACAGAGAACCTCTGTGGCTGAGTAGTCCTTTCCGTAATGATCGCCTTGCCGGTAGAGCGCCGGATGAACAATCATATCCACCGAGGGCTCGGTAGTATGCCTCCTCCCAAGCTTCCCATGTTTCGGCCCTGGGACTTTCTCCATTTCGTCCTCATTATATGCGAATCCCCACAATGGTGTTCCTTCCAGCTCATCGCAATACATCTGCTCGCAAAAGATCCAAGCTCTCTGCTGATGTATCTCGGCATCCAAATCAACTGCAGTCGTGATGATAGTGTCGAGCGTAGTGCGCAAATCCGCTTCTCGGTTCAAACGGTAAGATTCCTTGTCGCAGACGATGTATGGGTTGATTGAACTCGTGATCACATCGATTAAGTGTAAAATATCGTCGTCCTGAATCCTTTTATTGGCGGGGTGTCTGGAAAGCAGCATGACCGATGTGGTAGCGCGCCATCTATGACTGTTCCTAATATCCGCTTCAACACGTTTCATTTCCTCGGGATCGTTCGTGTCTCTGTTTCGGTGTTGTAATGGACGGAGCTCGTTTTTCAGCGCACCAAGGGCATCCCGCATTGTGCCTGCCCAGAACAAACCTTCTGAGTCTCTACTCACATGGTCAAACACTTTGTTTGTCAAAACCCACCAGATGAAGGCCTGAACAATGAGCGGCCGGTACTCTTCGGATGAGAGATATTGGTCATAGTTATACGCGAGGAAGTTCAGCTTTCGAGAAGGATAGACACCTGGCTTATGGAGTAATGGCCCTTTAGGTCGCGTGGCCATCATGCCGGCGGGTTTTTTCAATTGCCCAAGGAAGTACAGTCGTGAGACATTTTCAATCTTGGCGTGCAATGCCCTCCATTGGTCTATAAACCAGGTGTCTGGAGTCTTGTTCTTGACTTCGAACTTCAGCTCTCGGAGCTCATTGTTGGTCTCCTTGAAAATCTTCCTACTCTCTTGAAGATCCTTCATCAGTTTCCCCTTCTCTACTGTGAGCTCTTGAGCGTCTTTGACAACCAGGTCTTTTATTTTGGTAGCATTCTCTGCCTCGGTGGTCTTTTCGGCGAGTAGTTTCTCGAGCGCAGCTTTCGCAGCGGTCGCCGATAATATCGAGTCGTTTTTCTCCACCAGCTCGGTGTTGGCAATAGTAAGCTCATTGGTCAAGCGCTCCTTCTCCTTGCGTTCGTGGTCCCACCATGAGTAGTTGTTGGCGGCTATATCGACCGCCTTTTGCTTCTCTCGTCTCAGAGCTTCGCGAGACTCGATCGCCTCCTCCCTTTCTTTCTCCAGGATATTGCGAGTTTTAATTGCGTTCATGAGCTGTTTTTGAACATCTGCTAGACTCATTTGTTCCAAGTTGTTTCCAGATTCACCATTGGGTTGGGATTTCCCCTTAGGTTGCCCTGTAACTACACTCTTCGATTGTGCTGTTTGGTCTATTGAACTGTCCTGCGAGGGGGGTGTATTCTGATTTGGTCCATTTATTGGCACCTCTGCTCTACCCTTTGGATTGACTGGTGGACCGTAATCACCATGTTTTGGCAGTGGAGTTGGTGGTAAGTCGCTCGGTGGGGGTGAGCGAGGTTCTTCCGAAGAGTTACTCTGATTCTGGGGAGTCTGCCCTTGCGGTGTCTCTCCAGAAATTTGAGCAATGAGGCTAGTAGGTTGTTGGGGGGGTGGATGACGTTTGACAGACAAAGATAGTTTTCTTGTCGGAAGCGCTGTCGAGCCACTAACGAGAGGTGGAACATCAGAGGAGTCTTGTTCGGAACCTAAATGTTCTTTATCCTTTTTATTGCGTCGGAACCGTCGCGAGATTCCGCCGAAAGTCTCGCTAATTGAATTCGAACCCTTTTCGTGACCGGTATTGTCGAACTGTGAGTCTCCCATTCTCCTGTGCTGTTGTCAGTAGTTATAAGGCAACTATGATTGAAGCAGTGCTTGCAGTTCAGCTTCTCACTCACAATCTCCTGAAGAGTTTGATGATTTACTGCAGAACAAGGCTTGGTTCGAAGCAATGTGTCAGATCAAACAAGTAGATGGTCCAGCAGGATATCCCCTGGGCCATGTACATATTGCAACCACACAAGAGATCTGCAAAACCCCACCTTTCATGAGAGTAGCCGCTAGAATTTAGTTGAGCTGAGCCTTGCCGCCGATGTGTCGTGACTTGGGAGTGGTCCCGATATAGTTCCGCTGGACAAGCTCCATCACCGTAAATACTTGCTATTATTGAGCAAGATAACAGCCGCCCCCATATTGCTCATTCTGGGCGGTTAGAAAATAAGCCATGAGAAGGCGATGTTGATTATCCGGCAGATTCGGTGTTAGCTGATAACGCCACGATTCGCCGGAAATGGAAGTATTATAGAGGTTTTTTTCGGAACACCGAAAGCCGGGTGGCAAACTTCCTTCAGGTGGAGATTGCTTTTTAGTCTAGGCACCTAAATGCCATTGTTGCCTATATGCACACAGCGGCAAGGAGGTGACTGTCTCCCTATTGAGTTTCGTGAATTCAGCCTTGTCAATAATCATACCAAGTTTCACCTCATCTCTCGGATTCGCAGATTGCCCAGCGTTCTTCACAGTGCTGTTCCAACTATGGAACCAAGGAAAACAGTATCAGAGCCAGAACTCCAGGACCCGGAAACGGTTCAGTACCGTGTTCCGTCTCTTTCAGGATCAGTCGCTTCCTCGATCAATCTTCCGCCCTCACCTTCTCCATCAACCCAGCCAATCCCACTACCGAAGGAAATAGCTTCAGCTAAAAGATCATCGTCCTTTGTGATCGGCCATCGATCGCCCCCCCCAAGCCATTCGAATAGCCATTCCAGTTACTCTTCGCCAAGTTTTCACCCGTCTCCAGTTCCAACACGCACCACATCACATACCGCTCGAGACTATGGTCAACAGTGCCATTTAAACATTGGTATTGACTTTGGTACAACGCAAGTGCCACGGAATCGCTTTGAATACCCTGCCTGAGTCTAACGTCTGAGATAGGTACTCCGGAGTTGCTTGGGCAATTCTAGGTGACAGGGGTACATCAGATGTCGGTGCCGTCGAAACATGGCCGAATGCACCCGCTTCAGCAGTCAAGGTACCTACGAAAATCTGGTACAAGCCTGGGGGAGCAATTGAATGGGGCTACTCTGTTCCACCAGAAAGCGATGCTTTAACTTGGTTCAAGCTTCTGCTTTTAAAGACAGACGAACTCCCACAAAAGATACGACGCTCTAAAGACCTCAAAAGCGCTCGGGACCTTTTGGCCAAGGTCAAGAAACCATTGATTACAGTAATCTCGGACTACTTAAAAAAGATCTGGGAATTTGCTGTCGCCGAGATTCGCGTACAAGTTGGTTCTTCTGTTGATGGTATGCCGTTTCGAGTCATCATGACAGTGCCCGCCAACTGGCCTCGGCACGCGCAAGATGAAATGCGACAGGCTGCAAGTCAAGCGGGAATTTTGAATCGTCGAATGGGGGGATTAGAGACAAAACTGGAGCTAGTTGGAGAACCAGAAGCAGCCGCCATTGCCGCCTTTTACGACGAAAGCCTGAGCCGCCGTTCTTTGCGTGTATGTATATTCATACCTTGGTCCGTAACTCCGATCTAACCGCACAGGTCGGCGATATCGTAACAATCTGCGACGCGGGAGGTGGCACAGCGGTAAGTGAAACCCCACACAAAATACCTGGGTGTTTATCAGAAGACTGACAACAATCGCGGATCAGGATATTGTGACCTACCAGATCGAGAAGCTGCATCCTGCCGTCCACATCGTTGAGTGCGCAATTAGCGGAGATGGTATATATCCCACTACAACGCTGGGTCGACACTTAGGTTAACGTCCGGTAGCTGATTTGTGTGGCGCGATGTTTCTTGATTCACAGTACAAACAGTACATCGAAGGGATGATTGGAGAAAACAAGATCAAAAAATTCAGTGCGCACGTCCAATCTACCCTCATGTCCAACTGGGAGCTCAACATCAAGCGCTCTTTCCAAAACTCGACTCCGGAGATAGTCGTGAGTATTCCACACGAGATCGCAAAAGCCATTAAATCTCCCACAAATATACTCCGGAATAGACAAGCAAGTAAGCTGGTCGTAGGTGACACGCTCCGTGTCAGCGCGTAAGTCAAAGCTCCCCGATCCCTGAAATTTTATGCTTACCATCTCAAATACAGAGTTGATATCAAGAAGATGTTTGATCCGGTGCTGGAGGATGTTCTAACGCTCATTCATAAGCAGGTGAAAGCTACTATGGAGAAGAAGCATAAGAAGCCCAAATCAATTCTTCTCGTGGGAGGACTTGGATCCAACACCTTCTTACGCGAACGGCTTGGTGCCGAGTACTCCGCAGGAGACATCGAGTTGATTCAACCCAAGGGTGCCAAGCCGTGAGTCATTCACATTCCGTAATATACTCATTCTAACTACTCTTACCAGATGGTCATCCATCTGCCGGGGTGCAGCAATCAAGGGGATGACTCAAGACGAGTATGATGACCAGGTCATACCTGTCGTTACATCGTATATCTCCAAGTCACACTATGGCATCGTGTACAAGGTCCCATTCGACGCATCTAAGCATCAAGAAGAGGACCGAAAATACGACAACGCTACAAAACAACACTTGGCATTCAACCAAATGCAGTGGTATGTATCAAAGGTAAAGGTTTACATAGAAAGAGCACCGTGCGCGCCTTGCTGATGAATATAATATAGGGAGAAGACATAAACAGAGGACATCCAGTCACCCTATCCTGGGAAAGGTTTCATCCCGACAACCGCCCCATCAGGAGTTTTCCTTTGAAGATCTACGAATGTGAATCCCCTACGGCGCCCACGCGACTGACGGGCGAAGTCAGCGAATGCCAAACAATTGACTTCCCTGTAGACTGGGACAGTCTAGCGGTGACCGTAGGGGCGAATGGTGAGAAATTTCGGAGAGTCCAATTCGAATTGAAGATGACGCTGTTGGGGCTTGGCAAGCTTGACTTTGCAACGTACATCAATGGTGATCTGGTTGGACAACAAACGGTGAGCGCGAGGCTTGCGGATGCAGACATGTTGAGTCGTTGAAAGGCATGAACAGCGACATCATTATGTGAAAGACATTCATTATACGGGAAATGAATCGGCTGAGGAAATTGTAAAAACTTTCCTAATTGTTCACCCAGAACAAAAGGAGTTCCGGCAGTTTGGAGTGGGCAAACGTCGCAAAACTTATGCGCAACGGGAACTTACAGATGTTGAGTGTTGATATAATGACAAAAGTTCAAATCAGTCTTCTAGGCCGATAGGGTGAACCCTTACTACCACTGTTCCTAAGCATGCATGTTACGCCTAACCGATGCATCTACCAACATGAACAGCAAGCAAAGAGAGAATCTGGACTCACATGCGTACAATGCTGCTACCCCGGCGGCCACCCGCTGGATATAACTGTCTTGGCGGGAGATATAACCAAGATACTATGTATGTTGAGAGCTCCGATTTCTGATGTAATACATGTAGACTTTACGACACCAAATCATACCTATCGTGACTCTCCATGGCATGTGCATTTCAAACGACCACACAAACAAGACAACGAGGAACCTTCATCAACTTCCAACGTAGTTTCCTCCAAGAGAGGGGAGAGTATGACCGTATCTATAATGTAACCACAGCACTCGGCCTCCGTCACCTCTTCTTCAAACTAAGATTGGCTTGCAGCAAAGGATGCCCTACGTACCGTAAGCCTTACCGAGTATGAATTACTAGGTAGGAACGAATGTGTTCTTAATCCTTCCAAGCGTCATGTGACAGAGAAGCTGAAAGGACTTTAGCCCAGCAACCCAGTTTCACGCTTCTCTTCTGTTCCTACTTGTCAAACTTAGTTGATATATCCCCCCAATTTGGCAAAAATAGCCTTACATATGTAGAGGCAATCCATCAACATTATTGATCAGTACAGTCATCTCAAAAGAGTGTACTATGACCTGCAATCGACCAAGCTGGAAGGATGAAAAACTTGATGTCGCTGCATAACCAAATGGAGGACTGAAGGAACACGAAAACATACAATAAAACTTTAGGAGGTATTGTAGAAGCTGGTCGAGCATAGCTCAGTAGGATTGCCGTGTGCCTAGAGCTGCTGATACCAAGGCCGCCCGAGGTTTCTCTACATACCATTCGAAGACTGTGTGTATGATCCCCTTGGGAAATTGTAAAACCATATGTTGCTCTCGATGGGATGATACTCAAGAGTTGTTAAACAACCTCGAGACAGCGTTGATCTTCTCGCCTATCGGTGGTTTCTGAAGCGTCGGGACCACTACTTTAGCCTTGCAAATACAGACCGGACTCTTCATGTAGCCACTTCCGTATGAGCCACCACGGGGGTATAATGCGGGTTGAACGGTCATATCAGCACAGGACTCTTTCTGTCTACGCTTTCCTTAAACAGGGCCGTCAACTAATTCTATCTCCTCCTCAGTCAACTTAAAGCCCCATGGTGGAGTTCCTTCAAGAGAATGGCAACTCCGCTGATCGCAGTAGACCCATGAAATTTGTTCGTGCATATTCGCGTCAAGCTCTATGGCCGATATCAGGATCGAGTCTAAGGCCAAACGGAAATTGGCTCTGCGTTCTTGACGTTGTGGCTCTTTGTCATAGACAATATAGGCGGAGACAGTCTCAGCGATGGTCTCTATTAGTTCTAGTACATTGCCACCCAGTATGACATTGCCACCCAGTATGCTTTTATTGGCTGGTCTTCTCGACAGCAGAGATCTCGAAGTCAATGCCCGCCATCTGTGATGATTCTTCAGTTCTCCTTCAAACTCTGCCGCATCCTCGCCACTACCCTTCATTCAATATTTCTGTGATATGGGCTGAATATCACTCTTTACTCTGCACAAAGAGCGTCTCAGAGTTCTCCTACCCACAGCAGTCCGGCCGTAGTTATGTTCCTGTGATCAAACACTTTGTTCGTTATCGTCCACCAAATATACACCTAGACGATAAGTTGGCGATCAGTCTCGGACGAAAGATACTGAGAAGAGTCCATGGCTAAGAGTATCAGCTCTATAGGGTATGGCACTGACAATCGCTCTTTACTGCGGGGTAATCTAGCCGGTCGTTTTGTCTTGCTAACGAAATATTGCTGGGATACTTTCCGAACCCTTCCCGAGAGGGATTTCCATTGCTCACAAAACCACTGAACCTCCACATTATCACTCTCGCTGTCAGATTTAAGAACTCTCAGACACCTGGTTACAGATGCAAGGTCTTCTCGCGACCTTTCCCTTTCTTTCGTGATTTCAACGGCGGTCTGCTCAGCATCCTCAAGTTTCTTACGAAGGGTCTGTATTTCTGAGACGAATGCGGCGATTTGTCGATCTCTCATGACAACTTCTTTTTCCATACCACGCTTCCCATTCTTCGGCCGACGCTTTCAGCGCTCCAATATCGGCGGTCCATCTCAAGACTATAGCCTGGAGCTCTGCACCATCGCTCATCAAGCTCCGTCTTTCATTCTCTACCTTCTCATATTGTCTTTGAGCATCATCTTTACTTCCTTTTGCCGCTTTCTTCTCACATGTAAATAGTTCAGCTACTTCTGCTAATGCTTTCTGGAGACTTGAACGTTCATCCATCAGTTAGAGTATTTCCTCCTTCAGTTGTATCACTTTCATGTCGAAGTCCTTGATTCGACGATAACGATCATTCTTCATATCTCGAAGCATTACCTCAATGCTTCCCGTCATCTTTCTCTCTTTTTTGCCCTCCTCTTGTAGCCTTACCTGTACTCGCGACAGGCTTCTCGATCATCAATCCGCGCTCTCTTTTCCTTTTCCATTTTTCAGTTTTCATCTCTAAAGCAACTTAGCTCTTCTCCCTCGCCTCCCCCTTCCTGTTCCAGTTTACTATTTATCGACCGAAGGATGTTGTTCTCCTTTTTGACGTCTTCGTACCATGCCCTGAATTCGTGGACATTTTGTTGAAGCTTGTCAATTTCATTCAATGTGGCGCGGCTCGCCTCGGTTGCCGGCATCAATGTCTCCGGCAGTTGTTATCTGTCCTCTTTTTGTGAGACATCTGAGCCCTTAGATGTTCATTTTCTGATTGTGATCCTTCTCTTCTCGAGGAGCGATCGCTCCATGTCTCCACACAAAGCTACTTTGCCTAATGAAAGGGTATCTATGCAGCAATATTTGACGGAAGTGCGACAATTTCAATGTCCAAAATGTCTTTCCGGCTTTTTGATGTGCTTGTCAAGGAGGTATGGGCCGGCATGTGCGGGGGCAGATGTACTTTTGGGGGGGCTGAGCCCAGGTACTCTTGACATGTAGCTCCTGATAACGGCATCGGGTGCATCGCCATCGTTGCCTCATTGTCCCGCGTCAAGACAACTACTCCATAGACACAAAGCTATCCCAACCCACTCGGAAATGACCCATTCCATGAAAAAAGTGCCAACAGCTTGATGATACATCCAACTGCACTCATCCAACTGCACTCAACATCTCAAGAATAGTGAATACGGAGGGCATCAGGCTGGCATTGCTTTTTCAGCCTTCCCCATCACCTTTCTTGGCACGGTTGACTTCATCAAACTGAGAACTTCGCGGCTGCCTGTAACACGATCTGGGTGATAATATGTAGTTCATGGGGCTGTTGGCTGTCAATTTCGTTTTCCACCGCCACTACCATTTTAGTTCCCGCGACACTCGACCGGACGCATGGCGCTTCCCAGCCTTGAACGTAGCACGGGGGTAACAGACATAGTTTCGGAGGATCAAGAGGAACTGTTGCCCTTTACCGACATCCTTAATCAACCATCGTTCATGCACAGAGCACTAGGCGCAATTCCCTCGTCAAGCACACCAACCCATCGTACAAACCCAACACCAGTGGATTCGAACCATAGAGTGGGGCCCAATCCATCTGCTCAATCACCCAACCTGGCCTCTTCTGCGAGCGCTGATTCTCGGCATCGCGCTCAAGGTTGTATCAGCGTTGGCATTGACTTTGGTTCAACGTAAGAGCCAGAATCTATCATTTCACTCTGGTAATTGATATATTGTTTAGACACTGCGGAGTGGCGTGGGCGCTCACGGGCCCAGGAGGTCCAAATCTCCAGGTCGTAAGCTGGCCAAATGGGCCTATCGATTCTGTTAAAGTTCCGACGAATATATGGTACAAGGACGGACGGCATTGCAGTCGACTGGGGATACTGGAGCCCCTTTCGAGACAGCGAGCCTTTGTCGATGTTAGGATTGTACTTACTCCAAAAGCAGGATCTTCGTGAAATTCTACGCATCACCCCTGAAATGAGAGCCGGCAGGCAACGTTTAGCGGACATGGGAAAGTCGCCAAAAGATGCCATTGTCGACTTCCTGGAGAAGCTTTGGGGATATACTGCTAGCTACATCCGTCGGCAGAGTGGTTCGAGTGTTGAAAGACTACCACTAACAATCGCCATTGCCGTACCTGAAAAGTGGCCCTTGTACGCTCAACATGCTATTGTGGAAGCAGCGCGACAAGCAGGAATGCTGGAAAATGCCACGCTACATTTGATCATGGATATCGAGGCGGTTGCAGTGGCTACCTTTGAACATGTCCGTATCGGCCGCCACGCAGAGGTATGCTTTCAAGACAGCACTGGAAAGCAATATGCTTAATGACTAGATTGGGGATATCGTTACCATTTGCGATGCGGGTGGGGCATTCGCTGTCAGTACAATCAATTTGCTGCAGTGTTTGACTAGGCTCATTTGTATTCAGAATGTGGCATCGTATTATTTCCAAGGGGTCGAGCCCTTGCTACCTATCGGAGAGCATGTTAGTTCGCAAAATGGTGAGCACCCTATAGTGCAATGGCTGTGCTATGGTAACTCTTTTGTAGTTTCCTCGTGTGGAGGCCTCTTTCTGGACATTGGCCTTTTGAAGCATATTGAAGGTTTGGTAGGCAAAAGTAACTGGGCAAAGATATCGCCACGTCATCGACGCCAGCTTCTGGGAATATGGGAGGGTAGGATCAAGTGCCAATACAGCCGCAACACGTCGCATAGATATATCAACTGGGCTCTTAAAGACACTGGCTACATGGTGAAACCCGGAGCCAGAAATCACTGGAGACGTAGGTTGGGAAGGCCTGTCAATGATAGACTGCAAATCAATTCGTAAGTACCGCTGTTACATCCTTCCAACAGCAAGTAATCGTTTGGGTCATAGAACAGCTCTTCGCGGCATTTTTCATCCCGTCATCGATGGAATTGTTGCTGAAGTTGAGAAGCACACGGTTCCAGGATATGAGAAGCGTAACAAGCCGGATATTGTTTTTCTTGCCGGAGGTATGGGTTCCAACGGGCTTCTCTACGGCACACTAGAAAGCAAGATGAATGTAATTCAACCACCAGGCCAGGATGGGTAAGCCAAGCTTCAATCTTGATCGATGTATCTCGAGATATAGTGCTGACGCAGCCAGCTGGTCGCTATCCTGCCGTGGAGCGGCTCTCCATGGTCTCAATTCTTACAGATCAGTTCCTCCTCTGCTCACATCGTATATTTGCCAAGCCCATTACGGACTCGTTTTCAAAACGCCCTTCATAAAGGGTGAGCATGATGATATTGACCGAGTTTTTGATATGGCAACTGGAACACATGTTGCAATCAATCAAATGATGTGGTATGTATCAAAGGTATGTATTGGCGCCAATTATCGCTATAAACCAAACTAACCCAACGAAATTAGGGGGACCAATTATCTAGAGAGGTCCCAGTCAGTGTGGATTGGGAAAAATATCAGTCAGACGATCGTCCAATGACCAGTTTGGAACTCAGAATATTCAAATGCCCCTTTGATAAGGCACCGACGCGACTGGATAGAAGGAAGGTGCTTGAAGTCCAGACGATCGTCGTTCCCATTGTATGGGAAGAGATGGAAAAGGTAGCAAGTTCCAATGGCGAGATCTTCCGGCGAGTCGAAATTCAACTCGACATAACCATGGTGGCGCCTGGAACACTTCATTTCATGATCTACACAGATTATTAGTCTCTTACCAGTCTTTCGAACTTTCGAAGCAGGAACTGGCATGGTTTGGGTTCCGAACTTGGTGTGAACTGAAGGACTGATTTTTGAACCTATCGATCTACGAAGAAACAACCAGCAAATTTTGGTTTTCTTGTTTTGCGAATATGTGCCCATCTTATGAAAGGGGTTGGATCAATTGGTGACTACTATAAGGGTTCTTATACCGTGATACAAGATCAAAGGATGCAAGCTCGTGACCGGAAACGAATTCAAAGTTCGCTCGTCGGAATTTGTGACGCACATGTGACTTTATCGGCAGACTATAGCCCCCAATATCTCTTTTGCCCTCACTGGGGACTAATCGAACAATACACCACCCATTATGCATAGTGTTTAGGTTTGTGCTCACCGAAGCGTCTACTGATTACAAATACATCATCAATAACGTCAAAGTAAACATGGAAGTGTTAGATTCGATTTCGCCTGAGCATTCAACCGTGTTGCTCAACAACCCATCTGTCATATAGTTTGGGATAGTTTTCACTCCCACCAATCATTGAAATTTAAATAGTCAAGTCTTCGGTTATTGATCATAGATCTCTCTCGCCCCAAATATTTCTGCGTAAGAACGGTGACACCAATGCCAGATACATATCCCCTCCCTCTACCTAACCACACCGACCCACCTAGGAATCATGTCACAACATATCTACGAATCAGCAATTCAGAGAGAGAGAGTACGGCTGACACATACATAATAGTCCATTACAACAACCTCACAAGAACCTCACTATTGTATAACTAAGATCCAGCGAACTGTAATCCTTCCATATGAACAAGTAAACATTACCACAACTTTTCAACTCTCCCCAACCACCAAAACTACAAATATAAACGCGCAAAAACAATGGTATCTAAGAAATGTAAGCTCTAATCCAAACAGTCCAGCGCTCGCTCAAACGCTCCAATATCCCAATGCCATCTGCATCTCCAATGCCAGATATCCCATCTATCCAATGATGTTCCCACTTTTATGTATCTAAAGCCCATATGCATGATCCAACCCTGTGCAACCCTGTGCAACCCTGTCCAGTCCTCCTAACCATACCCAATGCCAACATCCACCCACCGCTCTCATCCACCATCCACCACGTCCGTCCATCCATTACATCTACCCTCTACTTCCAAATCTTCCAATTTCTCTTCGGCTTCGGGGGCACAAAACTATCCACACTGCCCCTCCCCTCTCCCTCAAAACTATACCCATCATCACTATACCCCCCATCATTTTCTGCATATCTGCCTCTACCGATATACTTGGCTCCCACCCCCGCCCTCATACTAGTGCTTCCCGGGCTGACAACAGCCGCAGCCGCACCACCATTACCCCCCGACATTGTTCGCCCATCGCTCACACTCCTCATGCCCGTTCCTCCGCCATTTCCTGTCCCTGCACCGCTCCCATTGCGGCCACCAGATCCGAAGTAGCCGCCGTCGTCGCGGGCCTGCACGCCGCCGCCACGGCCGGTGCGGTAGGGGGATCCGGGACCCGCACCCACGATTGCAGGATGAGGGGGATAACTCTCGCGCTTCCGTTCGCGGTCTGTTTTGTGCAGGTGGTGGGCATGAGCATATCCCTGGCGAGCAGCGGTAGAAGGTGTATGAGCTAGGACGTGAGCTTCTTGCTCAAAGTGCTTATCTCTGTGTTGATTCAAAATACCACCCATGCTTCGCCTATAAACCTTCTGCTCTGGTTCCGGGGCCAACGGCGCCGTTCGATTTGTTGAGCTTGGTAGAGGCGCCGTGCGATTCGTTGACGTGGGGAGGGTAGCGGTAGGTTGGGCTGCGGGAGCTGGGAGAGTTGATGGGAGGTTCACAGGCGGCAGCTGAGATTTGTGGCTCGAGTTTGAAGTTGGTTGTCGCGCTGAGCCGGACCGGGTTAGGAGACCTGAAGTGATGGGTGCGGACACGGCTCTGGTGTCTCTTCCTGTGGCTGCTCCACGCTCCCGTACTTCTTCTCGTGGTGCCCCGGTGGAAGAGGGGCCGCCATAATCGGCGCTTTGTCTTGTTCGCTGTTGGGATTCTACAGGGAGTGGTTGTCTTGGTTCCGCAGCGCGAGGATCTACAATGCCCCGTGGGTTAACATAATCATCAGAAGCAGAGTCTCGTTTCTTAGTTATGCCAGGGATCAGAATCCGGGGTCCCACTTTATACCTCTGACGTGCCACTTCTTCTGCATCCAGAGTGGGGTCGCCTAGTTCGCTTCCACTCTCTGGATCTACCTCACTGCCGCTCTGGCTGTATCCATCGTCCCCAATCATAGCCTTCTTTCGCCTCCCTCCTCCAAAAACGCTAAACATGCTCCCAATTCGACTCTTAGGTCGTGCCTTGTTTTCGGTGGTGTCATTGGCAGGCGGTATGTAGTGGAGAGCTGGCACAAGAAGACGGTAGGGTGTGGTGATACCTGCGGGATCTTTCTGTGATACCTCCAAGTTCAGACAAATATCCAATCCACCTTCAAGGTTGATGTAATCGCCACCTTGAGATAGGCCTTTCTTGCCAAGGAGAGACGGACGGCGATGAAAGGGGCTTGGGCGTTCAAGCGATGTGTCTCCATCCCGAGGGAAAGAATCGCGATTTGGGGTAGGCATGCTATGGGCTGCGCTTGGGGGGCGAGCCGAATCAACGGACACTCGGCGACGGAAGAGACTTGTCAGAGAATTACGGCGAGAACGGGGACGCTCTTCGCGGTCGGGAGAGAATGACGATTTCTGTGCGGCGGCTTCATCGGCCTGGGCGTACGTGGGGTTGTTGTAGTACGCTACCGGAGGTGCACGGTCTCTGCCTCTGCCTGTTCCGCTCATACGCCGGACCATGTTTCCAGGAGTATAGTCTGAAAGTGTGCGACTGATTCGTGGACCGTCTGCCCCCGGAGATGGAGGTGGCGAGGGCGTTCCTGGAGGTGTCGTCCCTGGCTTGTATTCGCGCAGACTACACCAATTGCGACGTGGGAGAAGATGATTGTTATTCCTCTTTTGACCATCTGTGTCATGTGTGAAAATCGGTATCATATCCTCATCAGTGTTATCATCGAAATGATGGATCTTGTTTCGTTTGTTCAGGATGTCTGCCATCAATTCGGGCGGTGGCGTGTTGACGATGGCAGAACTGATGACATTCGGCATGTACCGATAATCCTGGTCTTTGGGTATGTTGAGTTTCTTCTTGCTGTAAAACTGGCCCATGGCAGCTAAATGAACGTCGCCTCCTAGGATAGTCACACGAACATTCTTAGTGGAAGCGATGTGCTGAAGCTCGTGTATGAACCAGTTCCGTTCCTCCTTGTGGTGTTTAGCTGTCCAATGGTCGTCAAGGTCATCCAAGATCTCAACACCACCATCGAACTTGTTGACGAAATTGCCCAGGAGACCGGCTCGTCCAAGCGCCTTGATTGGATCCATGAATCGGCTAGTCAGTATGTTTTCCAGGAAGTTGAGTCTAGGGTAAGCAATTGGGACACCGAGCAGCACAAGGAGATGTTTAGTCTCGCCCTTGATAATCTCGTCCTCCAATCGGTCGAAGATGAGATCATAGGATTTCTCTGTGACGATTTCGTTGCGCTGGCGCTCCGTTCGACAATCTAGGCCAAGAAAAGCGATTTGACGACCAAGGAACATGAAGACACTGCGAGATTGCTCTCGGATGTAGGGTCCAGGAAGAGCGCCGAGCAACCACGATGGTTCCGTCTTCTCGGTTTCGGTTGCTACAGACTGGTGCTGGAAGAGCATATAGTACTTGAAGGCTACAGCACCGAGACCGGTAAAAACGGGTGTTTGCATGAAGTGGTGTGGGTAGGATCCAAAGCCCTGTATTTGTTAGCATGCTCCTGAACACTGAGTATGGTAGACTCACATCAATGATATCGTGGTCGTCCCAGATATTGACCATTGGAATCTGCGAATTTGCCATTCCGAAGAACCCCTGAGAGAACCACATCGAGTAGCGATCGAGATAAAACTGCTCAAGCTCGTTCTGCAGCTCACTGGAGAAAGGTGCAGAATGTTTATGGATGGGGTTCTTGCTTTCGGTCCACGCTTTGAAAATCGTTGTCTGCCGCATTGCAGCATCGTTGTAGATTTGATCGCCACCACCGAGCATGACATGGAATGGGCGAGTCTGGTGGGTGTTCAGCACATCTCGCCACATCGGATCCGGGCCGCAGAACTCCTTGGAGTCGACACTCAATGAAAAGCCGTTGCAGCTGTGGAACATGATGTTCATACTCTCACCCTTGGCAGGTACCCAGAAGCCTGTAGCTGGTCCTCGATTGATTCTGTAAGCGATACGAGTCTGAGCTGATCCGAGTTCGATCTCGAGGTTGAAGCGCCAGAACGTGACACCGCGTTCAGCGTGGAGACGGATTCCAGGGACATCTCGCATTTTCCCCAGCTTCTCGCCATCCTTCCTTCGACCCCTGGACTTGTCTGGGCTGCCGTCGACAGGGTCCTGTTGAAAGAGGCCATTGTCGTCCTCGAGGAGCGATAGATCCACCTCCAAGGCAATATCTTCAATGGGTTTCACATATAACGTTTTCCCAGTTCTTGATATTTTCGTTTGTCCCTCAATCGGATCCACATAAGCAGGATTGAGCTTTTGGCGATCCACTTCGACAGGCGGGGGTGGAAGCATGTCGATTGCCTGCTTGAACAGTCGCAGAACGGGTGGCTTCTGGTATGACGACTGGTCGTCTTCCGTCACGATCATGACGCTGCCTCGCCATACCTCTCGTTCCCTCCCAGTGCGGCCCTTGTCTCGGCGAAGACCGGTGTATCGCAAGAGCGGACCGCACTTCAAGTATAGGGGCGGATTGAATGAGGTTGGAGCTGATGGCTCTTCGGCACTGCCATCGTATGTGGTCTGCGCCTGGCCACTAGACCTACGTCGCCGCGATGACTGACTTTCCTCCCACCACGTCTTGTCAGGACCGGTCGTAGGCTTCTCTGGCATATCTAAATCAAGGTCTTCTGCGTTCAATGAAGCGACTGGGGCTCCTCTCCACTCTTCTAGCATGACAGGTGGGACATAGACCCTATCAGGTTGATCTTCGTGATGGAAGATGTTGGAAATGCTATGGTGCGATGAGTGGTGCGATGATTCCTGCGATCGCTGTGATTCTAGCCGACTATGCCCTGGTGGTGCCAGTCGATCTTGTCCTTGAGGCTGGGGTTGTGGCTCAGGTACAGAAGGAGCAAACCCAACGCTACGACGCGCGACTGGCACGCCCGGTGGTAGGGCTGCAGCGTCTTGCGGTTGAGCGTAGTCGAAGGATCTTGTCCCCTGCTTGTGGTCAATTCGCTGCTGCTCCATCTCCAGCTGTGCGGCCATGATGCCTCGGCTGTCTCGCTTTGGCTTTGCAGTCCTCACATCCTCAGGGGTAGGGGGGAGATCCTTGGACAGTGCCGTGGGGTCGTAGCGATTGATAGTAGCCCCATATGGTCTCGAGGCATTGGGGGTGACATCGACCTCGTAGAGACCCAGGCCTGTAGGGGCGGGGACCGGTTTTCTTTCGATCCGACGCACGCTTAGCTGGCTGGCTGGCGGGTTGGCTGGCTGGCTCCCCGGGGCTGCCCTCGACGTCTGCGTGCGATCGCGAAAGCTTGGCCCTCGCGCGACTCCGGCCGGCTCCTTTCCCTTCACACTCGGCTGCCGAGCGACCGCTCCTTCCACATACGAGAGCCTGCTTTTCTGGCGCTGCGAGCCAGACGAGAGCCGCGGCACTGGGGGCTGCGATGCTCGTGTGCGGGAGGGATCCCACGGCTCGCTCACATCGTAGCCCACCTCCGACTCTCCCTCGGACTCTCCCAGCTCGGGCGACATGGGCACTGGCAGCGACACGTGACGACGCGTGCTTGCGGTGCGCGTGGGCGCCTCCTTCCCTGCGCGGTCTGCGCCTGCCTGCGGCCCGGACACAACCCGCTGCTGTCTGGCCGCAGCCTCCCTCGCCCTGCGGGCCGCACTTTCCGCCTCTGCCTTCTCTTGCGCTGCGAGTTCCATTTCCAGAATCCGCGCTCGTCTCTCCTCTTTGCTTATGTCATCCAGTTTTCCTTCGAGTTTCTGCAGCGGCGAGCGATCTGGGACCGAAGGCCGCCGCGCCGAGTCCCGTCTGGCGATCTGGTCCAATGCGCCTGCTACCGCGCTCGTGGTATAGGGGGCCGCACGCAGCTCTTGCAGCCGGTCGGGGGCAGTCTGGATGTTTGGTTGCTGTCTGCTCGCGTTCATCTGGATGGTGGGGTCTCGTGACCGTCCTGAGTAGGTTCGGGTGGGAACGCGCGAGCTGCCTTTCGGGGCATATGGGTCGCGATAGGACGTGGGAGGCGGTCCTCGGGGGACGTCGGGCGCGGCTGGGGGGGTCTCGATCCTCGCACCAGCGGCGGAACTCGCGGGGGCAGCCTGCTGGCTCGATCGCCGCCTGCTGGTGGTTCGTGACACTCCATTTGTGGAAGGAGTGAATGCTACAGTGCGCGCTGAGTTGCTGGAGATGGGATTCGAGGGAGCGGGTTGCTCAGTCTGTGTGGGCATCGGCTGGGCATCCATGGGTCTTCGATATGACTGAGGGCGCTTCTGGGAGTATCCTTCGGGCGCAGGCTGAACGGGCGGGTCTGCGATGCGCGCCGTGTACGAGCCGCTGTTTCTACGGTTATCCATCCTGTGGCAGGCTCATATAGTATGAGACGGCAATATTGGCGACGCTGCAGCGGTGTGAGCCGGCGCAAACAGGACCGGCAGGAAAGGCAAGGCGTGCGTGGACGTTGCGCAGGCTACACCTTGTCGCTGGGATTCTAGGAAAGCACAAAATGCGGGTGCAGGCCAACTGCGGGAGGAGCGATCCCGTATATTACACAGGTTGGAGGTGCGATGCGGAGATGTCTTCGGAGGTGCGATGCGATGCGATACGATGCGCAGAGTGCTGCAACGGACAATTAGGAAGATAAACGAATGCGCAATGATGGCTGAAAATGCTGGACGCACAACTGCAGAACAGACAAACAAGACAATGTACAGACAGCGGACGGACAGCGCAAAGTGCAGCTGTCGGGCTGATATTCCCTGTGATGTGTTGTAAATTCGGATGGCAGGCCCCAGCCTCCCTCGACGCCACATTTGCCAAGAGCGGTATAGTGCACTTTCCCCGAGCGCGGCCTCAATAGGGTAAGCCCAACCGCGAGATGTGGCCGCTCATCAACGAACATCGGCGGGAACACGCAGCGTTTCACGCAACCCTCCACATCACCAACTCCCCCAGCCCGCCGGCGCTCATTCATATCTGGAGCGCCACCCTCTCGCCCGTACATAGTCCTCACCTCTCCCCGTCGCGCGCTGCACCCGGTCCGCCTCCTTTACGCTCACCTCGCCCACGACCTAAAATAGCCCCCGGAGCCTTCAGTGCCTCTACATTTTCACGTCACCGCAAAGGACACCCACGACGATACGATCACTACCCACTACCCACCCCATTCCAGCGCGAGCGACTGCACTCCATAGACCCCCATGCGACACACGCCTGCAGCCGGCACATATTCCTAGACTCCCCGTGGAGCCGCCACTATGCGTGCCTCCGCTATCTGCAGTTTGCTCGCGGCCGCGACGCTCACGGCCGCCGCGCACCTGCCGCCGCGGAACTACACGAGCCACGACTACTACGCGATCCACCTCTCGTCGTCCACCTCTCCGACGGAGCTGGCGGTGTTGCTCGGTCTGACATACGACGGCGAGCTGGGGGCGCTGCCCGAGCATCACGTGTTTAAGGCACCAAAGCACAACGGCGACATTGTAGAGGACGCAGTGCAGGAGTTGAAGAGGAAGAGAAGGAAAAGGGAGGTTTCGCCCGGCCCTCACCCGCTCGACAGCGTGCGCTTCACGCAGAAGCAGAAGCTCAAGCCGCGGCACTGGAAGCGAAACATAATACCGCCTCGGGCAGGGCCCCCGGTCACCGATGCAATCAAGGCACAGCGCGAGATTGCCCAGACTCTGGACATCAAAGACCCCATCTTTGAGGAGCAGTGGCACATCTTCAACGTGAAGGACCCGGGTAACGACGTCAACGTGACGGGCGTGTGGATGCAGGGCATCACGGGAAAGAATGTCACGGCGTGCATTGTGGACGACGGCCTGGACATGGACAGCCAAGATCTCAAGGACAACTTCTTCGCGGCAGGCTCTTACGACTTCAACGACCACGTAGACCTCCCCAAGCCACGCCTCGCCGACGACCGACACGGCACACGGTGTGCAGGCGAAGTCTCGGCCGGCCGCAACAACGCCTGTGGAGTTGGTATTGCGTACGACTCGAGAATCTCGGGTGTGCGAATCCTCAGTGGCGATATCACCGACATGGATGAGGCTCTCGCAATCAACTACGAGCTCGGGAAGAACGACATCTACTCTTGCTCGTGGGGTCCGCCTGACGACGGTAAGACGATGCAGGCGCCGGGCCTGCTCATCGAGAAGGCCATGATTGAGGCAATCCAGAAAGGCCGCGACGGCAAGGGTTCCATCTACGTCTTCGCAGCCGGAAACGGCGCTGCCAGCGACGACAACTGCAACTTCGACGGCTACACAAACAGCATCTACAGCATCACTGTGGGTGCGGTCGATAAGAACAACCAGCACCCCTACTACTCTGAGGCCTGCTCAGCGCAGCTCGTGGTGACCTACAGCAGCGGTGGTGGCGACGCCATTCATACGACCGATGTCGGTGCAAACAAGTGCACCGGCCAACACGGAGGCACCTCAGCGGCCGGGCCCATTGGAGCTGGAACCTACGCTCTCGTGCTCCAGGCAAGACCAGAGTTGTCTTGGCGCGACGTTCAGTGGCTCACCGTCATGACTGCAGTACCTTTCGGAGCGACAAGCGACTGGACAAAGACCGCTATTGGGAGAACGTTCAGCCATCAGTTCGGATACGGCAAGCTCGACGCATGGGCAATTGTCGAGGCAGCGAAGACATGGACGCCAGTCAAACCCCAGGCCTGGTTCTATTCGCCGTGGATGCATGTCAACAAAGCGATTCCCGAGGGTGCCCAGGGTCTTGCTAGCTCATTCGAAGTTACTGAAGAGATGCTGAAGGAGGCGAATCTGGAGCGTGTCGAACACATCACCCTCACGATGAATGTTGCGCACCAGCGTCGAGGAGACCTCAGCGTGGAGCTCCTCAGCCCAGACGGCATGACATCCCACCTGTCAACTGCCCGCCGCGATGATGACGTCGCACTCGGTTACGACGACTGGACGTTCATGAGTGTGGCGCATTTTGGCGAGAAGGGCGTTGGCAAGTGGACTGTGGTGGTGAAGGATACCAAAATCAACGACAAAACGGGCACCTTTACGGATTGGAAGCTGCGCCTTTGGGGTGAATGTGTTGATCCCAAGATCCAAAAACTGCGACCCATGCCCACAGACCATGACGACGACGACCATGATGTCCTCACTGACCATCCCGCACACACTACGACCATCAGCGTCCCGCCCAGCAAGCCGACAGTCTCCGAGATTCCATCTGATCACCCCGACCGTCCGGTCGCCCAGAAGCCCAAGCCTTCCTCGTCGACAGCTCCCACTGAGACTACCGCCTTCGAAGAGCCCATCATCGCAACAGCATCGCCAACCTCGTCGCCATCTCCTACTGCATCGTCTGCGCCAGACACATTCCTACCATCTCCTTTCCCTACGTTTGGTGTGTCCAAGCGTACCCAAGGCTGGATCTACTTTAGCATAGGACTAATTATTGTGTTCTGCGCTAGTCTAGCGACCTATTTCTTCCTCCAGCGCAGGAAGCGTCTCCGGTCTGCGCGCGACGACTATGAGTTCGAGGTGCTCGATGATATGGAGGATGGCGATGACAGCGCGCGAACGGGGATGTTGAATGGGGCTGCAGGTGGGAAGAGGGCGAAGAGAGGTGGGGAGCTTTATGATGCGTTTGCAGGGGAGAGCGATGAGGACTTGTTGAGTGATACGGAAGATGAAGATAGACCGTATCGGGATCAGGATGAGAGGATATATGATGAGAAATTGGCAATGAGGGAGGGGAGTGATGCGGGAGTGAGTAGTGGTAGTGGGAGTTCAGGGAGGAGAGGGGTGTAGTTGATGTCTGGTTTGTAGCGATGAGTGCAGTGTTTCTATCATTGGGCGGCGTTCCTGTACAGGGGGTTTGAATACATGGCGTTTGATCAGATTCATATTTATTCCATCAAAATGTATTTATCCCTCGGTGTCCCCGTCTGAAGAGACCGTTGGCTTTGCCGATTTGTGGGGAACGCCACGTGCAAGCCACGTTTTCCACCAACCCACGCTAACATCCACCGCCCGGCAGAATTTCAAAAATGTTCAAACAAGCTAGAGCTCTCTCCGACTAAACCTCCCACACTCCTGCCAACGCTTCCCACACCTACCCCACACCCACAATGGCCGCAGAAGACCCCCAACCCCTCCTCCGCTTCACCGGCCACCGCCACCTCACCACGCGCCTCCTCCTCTCCACCCTCACCGGCCGCCCTATCCGCATTTCACAAATCCGGTCCACATCGCCCACCACGCCCGGTCTGACCCCCCACGAAGTCTCATTCCTACGCCTCCTCGACGCCGTGACAAATGGCACGCAGATTGAATTCAGCATGACGGGGACCACGCTTGTGTATCGGCCCGGGCTGATTACAGGGTCGGCGGAGGGCTTGGGAGCCCAGGGAGGAGTGTTGCGACATGAGATTACGCGGGAGTGTGCGGGGCGGGGAGTCAGTTGGTGGATCATCCCTCTATGCATATTAGCGCCGTTTTCAAAGGGGAGTGTGAATGTCACGTTTTGGGGCGAGGGGTGTATAACATCGTCCACGCCGGCGGGGGATATGAGTATCGACAGTGTGCGCACGGCGATTCTCCCGCTGTACAAGGGCTTTGGGATTGAGCGTAATATCGAGGTCAGGGTGTTGAAGAGGGGGTGTGTGCCGAGAAGTGGGGTTGCGGCGGGAGGGGAGGTTCAGGTTGTGTTTGGACATCAGGTTCGGGTGCCGAAGACGCTGCATTTGTTGAATCCGGGACGGGTGAAGAAGGTTAGGGGGGTGGCGTATGCGGTTGGGGTTAGTGGGGCGAATAATGCGAGGGCGATTGAGAGTGCGAGAGGGGTATTGAATAAGTTTGTGCCGGATACGTATATTTTCTCGGATGTGTCGGCGGCGCCACAGGTTGAGAGTAAGGAGAAGGGGAATCCGGGGGGGAAGAAGAAGGGCGCAGTTGGGTTTGGGGTTAGTTTGGTTGCGGAGTCGAGTACGGGGTGTTTGTATTCTGCGGATGTGGCGTCGCCGCCAACTGGAGGGGTGACACCTGAAGATGTGGGGAAGCAGGCAGCGTATCAGTTGCTGGAGACGATTGAGCAGGGGGGATGTGTAGAGAAGAGTGCGGCGGAGACGGTGTTGTGTTTAATGGCTATGGGGAGTGAAGATGTAGGACGGGTTGCGCTGGGCAAGGATGTCATTGGGGATGAGGATATGGTGCAGTTGGGGAGGGATCTGAGGGAATTTGGGGGCGCGGGATGGGGACTCAGGGATAAGGGGGAGGAGAGTGAGGAGCTGGTTGTTAGTGTTGTAGGAAGAGGGGTGGGGAATGTTGGGAGGAAGATGGCTTAGGTGAGACAGTTGGGCTATGGGAACAGCTTTGTGGTTTGCTTTGAAATGGTGGTATATGGCGTTACTTGGGCAGACGCGGTATTGGAAAAGCGATCTTGATGATACCCGTTAGAGACGCAATGAAACACTTTGAATTTCACCTAGACAGCTCTATCTACTTGTGAGAATTCACAACTCAACCATGCTGAGATATTTGACCCCGAGATTTCAAGCGTCTACCAAATGTAAAGGTGGTACTCTGAAGACGTCATTTTGAGCACTTCAAGCACTACAAATCTAGCGGGGAGTTTCATTATTGCTTCACACACACTCTCTCTCTCTCGCCTTGGACTTCATGTGCACCACGTGTTCACCAACACGTATGCAACATGCATTCAACATACACTGATTTGCACTTTCACTATTCCTTTTCTTTCTGTAAAATGTTTTGCACAATCTTGGAATCTAAGCGATTCCTATTTCCATTCAGGAAAGAGCAAGCACAAGACACGTGACACCGAACAAACGCTAGCACTGCACAGACCCAACTCTATCGCGTCGTCGAGTCCTGTCGCGTCGCAACAACGAGTCCGTATCTGCACCGTTTCTTATTCACTCTTCCCCTTTCCTCCCTCGGGTTCCTCGCATAATACACTCCGCATCATGATAGTTCGGGGTTCTGCGAATTGATTGATCAGCACCTCTCTCACGCCACGCACAAGAGGATGCCGCCGCTTTCGCGAGACGCGGGGAAGTTGTTGCGTAGGGTGGGCGGGAAGCCGCATGCGACTGCGGAGGATCATGAGGAGGAGATGCGGTTTCAGAAACGGAGGACAGTGGATTTGACTGAAGAGGAAATCAATGCGGATCCTGTGTCGTCGGATGAAGAGGGGGAAAGAGAGCCTCCGCCAGTGCAAGTGGAAGCGCAATTGGAATCACAATCGGAATTGGAACTGCAATCGCAACCAGATGATAAATTGAGAGACTCACCTATGCTTGTCAGTGGAAAGCGAATGGCGGATTCGGATGATATGGGGATATCAAAAAGACCAACCCCCGCGAAACGGAAACGGACAGAGTTGCGCGTGCCGCCACGAGGCGTGTTCAAGATTGGACAGAGAACGAAAGATGCTGAGTTTGGCAGGGAGGAAGAGAAGGAAAATAAAGTCGAAAATGAGCATGAGAATGAGGATGAGTTGGAAGAATTGTTCGCAGTGGATGGTGCTGGAGGGGGGGCGTCTGAAGTAGCCCACATGGCGGATAAAGAGGATAACATCCCTTGGGAATGGGGTAATGACCGGAAAGCAAAGAAACATAGGCTTAAAGCTCCAACTGCTAATATCCATGCCCTGCCGTCAGTCCAGAGCTTAGTCACCAAACCAAGAACATATGGATCATCAGGCAATCGAGGTGTGTTTGCTACACTTGCATGTTTGCTCTGGTGGAATTTGCTTACCATGTTCCAGGCGCTACATCCAAACCTCCGATTAAAAGGGCCAACCCGCCAGTTTGCTCTGGAAAGCAGAAAACGCCTCCGGTGGAAGAATTCGAAGAGGACTCCGACTCAGACTGCTCTTTAAAATCTCTTGATATTCTCAACCCTAATCCCAAAATGGAACTGCAGCGCAAGATTGATGCCAGCTCAGACGATGACATCCTCAAGCCCGCCTACGAAACTAGGAAAGAACGCGCAGAGCGTGAAGAACGAGAAGCTGTAGTCCGCATAGAACGAGAAGAGATGACACGCAAGGCTCAAGAAGCAAAGGCCCGTGTGGAAGCGCTAGCCCAAAATCAAGATCCTCCCTCATCACAGCTATCGAACTCGGCGTCCCGATCCAAGCGGCGGAAACCTACCACCTCGGGAAGGAGCACACCTTTGTCATCCCTCTCTTCCATCGATGCGCGAGACACACTAAACGACCTTGAACAGTACCTGAAAGAGATGCCAGCGGATCGTCCAGAGGCAGACGACCAATGTCCGGTCTGCCACTCCCGCGTATCCCAGGAGGCCTACTGGGACTTCTGGAAATCGCACCCCCGACAAACAATTCGCAATCAGACGCTCTTCTGTCGTAAGCACAAGCTCCAGGAAGCACTCGACACCTACAAATCCCACGGCTATCCACAAATAGACTGGGCCGCCCTTCCAAAACGGATCGAAAGATTGCGAGGACGACTCATCGACGTCTTGAGAGGAGACACGCACAGCGACTTCCGAAATGCGCACGAAGAGAAAGTGAAAGCGGGAAATGTACGGACAATAAACAGCCTCTATAAGCCGCGAACACATCTCAAACCGACTGTCGAAAATCTCTCCCAAATCGAAGAAGACGAAGCGCAAGTAGACGAGGAGCTCGAATTGCATACAGGGTATTATGGTGCACGGGGTGCACAGGCCATGACCTCGATCATCACTGCGCAGTTGGCGAGGGAGATTCGCAAGAGGATGGAAGTTGATAGGGTGGTTGCGGGACAGGGGATGGCGGTTTTTGTGCAGAGGGTGCTGGTGCCGGAGTGCGCGAGGGAGCTTGTTAGAGAGGATATAGGGGTAGGGGAGAAGGAAGCGAAGCGGATTGTTAAAGCGAGTGGGGAGGTTGGGAGGTGCGTTTGGGAGGAGGTTGAGGATGAGGCAGAAGCGGAGGGGGATG
Organism: Amniculicola lignicola CBS 123094; assembly: GCA_010015725.1. Lineage (NCBI taxonomy): Eukaryota > Fungi > Ascomycota > Dothideomycetes > Pleosporales > Amniculicolaceae > Amniculicola > Amniculicola lignicola. Next base: position 430,185 of record ML977584.1, on the reverse strand, counting down.
GAGAGGAGTTTTTGGAGGAGTTGGTGTGAAAATGTGTTATACCCAGATGGAGTGACAGCGCGGGAGCTATTTCGCGGCGATATAGTATGTAGAGGGCGTATAGGGATACGATATCAATGTGACAGGAATTGAGAGAGGATGCTTCTAGTGTTCGGATATATCACTTTACGAATCAATCCACCCAAGAAACTACGGTAGAGCCGGATCGTGTTCGTGTCATCCTTCTCCCTAAAGCCACGTTGTCCCCGATGATCATCATCACCACCACCCTTGTCCACACTCCCACCACCCCAACTCCATCCCGTGTACTCACTCCACTATATAAGCGCTCCCTCCGTACCCCTCCTACCTGTTTTCTTCTCCCCACCCGCATGCAAAACCCCGCCTTCACTAAAACCTCATCACATACTTTCCGATGTGAGCCCTGGACTAAAATTGACTGATCTAGCTACATATGCTTTCTCAGGTCTTCTCGGGTGTCTTCTAAAACCGGTATATCTAACGGGTATGAGGGTGGATAAAAGTTACCAACATGCCCTTATGTTTTGCGCTGGACTTCTTGGTGGTGAAATAAAACCGATTGGAAGTAAAAGACATTGTAGTCTTTGTCGGCCTTGCAAAGCAGTCAGAATATGTCTTCGATGTCTCTGGCTGGAGTTTTGGGGGATTGGCTAAAAATAAGTCCGTCATGTTGTCATGTCGGGAGTTGGGCTTCTCGGGCAGTACTAAAAAATCCCAGGCTACAAGTTGATGCTTGTTCTGGGCTGGTTGAATAAATTAAAGACCCAGATTCCAGTGGCAGATCTTTTATTCTGCGCCAGCTCTTGACGGTCGAATAAAAGCGCCTTGTAGATAGCCAGATGTTTTTGTTTGGCAGGTGTGGAGTGTACTAAAAAGCACATAAAGAAAAACGCATGTGTTCTTCGCCGGCTTGCGGAGCATATCAAGACCCAAATTCCTCAGCTGATCTTCTCTTCCACAGCACTCGCCGAGAATAAGGGGTAAAAGAATGTTCTTCGGTCTATATAGGGTGAACTAAAATTACCACCCGACAAATAACATGCCTGTTCCTCAACTCGTCCAAGTATAACGAACCCAAATTCCACAGCAAAATTATCTCTGCCAAAACAGATCCCAGTACACCGAATAAAATTCAAAGCGTCCAAGCATATACCTTCTCTTGGACTCTTTGGGGATGTACTAAAATACTTTTGGATGTGCTCAAACACCCTCTTTAAACTTCTTGGGGTGGTACCAAAAGCCTCCAACAACAGTGGGATGTGGGGTAGCTTGCGGTTTGGTCTCAGAAAAGGTGGAATTGGGACCCTAATGGCGGGAGTCAATGAGTGCCTTCTTACTTCATGTGATACACTTAAAAGGTGAAATAACTTGGCCTTGCGTCCGGGGACCTGTAGGCTGGGGCACCTAAAATCCGTCGCAAACGTCTCGATGAATGGTTTGTCGGGAAGGGATTGAAAAAGAGTTTACAAGATAGGAATGTCCCGAGAATTGGGGCTGGAGGGGTGGTCGTTTATATATTCAAAATGGCTATATAGGCACTTCTTTTGAACCATACTATTTTCTTCTTCTCTCTACACGTACGGCAATCCGATGCTGGAGAATACCTTGTGCTGAGCTTCCGGGATCAACTAAAAGTCTCGGGCCGATAAGCGAATATGGGCTAGTTGAAGGGCACGAGGGAGGTCAGGGGACACGCAGTTGATAAAAGGCCGGGTGCGATTTGGATATGGAGAGAAGTCGCGAAGTAACTTGAAATTGGTCAATCTCCTTATCGGTGCTCAGAAGACCAATAACGGAGCTCGGGTTTGAAGTAATATCAACTGTTCTAGAAACTTGCCTCGTAGATGTCAAGGGTTCGGTCAAGCATTAAGAAAGATTACCCAACAAAACCTATCCTAGCGACATGTTATGTGGGAAGGCAGATACGAGACTAGAATTTGGCCCAAGCATGCTGTATGAAGCCAGGCCTGAAGAATTGGAACTGGGTGTTTATGAACCCGGAAATGAAATATTTGATGTATCAGAGCAGCCTTTAAAAGTCAAAGGGTACCGGGAGGATGAAATAATAAAGTCGTACGTACATTCCAGGGTAATAAATTATCAGAACTATCAATTCCGAGATGAACCCCTGTAAGAAGTGCAAACACGAGTAATATGTTGCCTAAGGAGAAGCCCCGGGGGAGTGTTAAACATGAGCAAGGATTTTGCCCAGCCTTGAATGGAACGTATGGCGAATACGCTGCGTCGTGATGCAGAAAAGGATATGAGATTTTGGAAAATAATAGCTCCAAATACATGCATCTCCCACCATGGTATATCCTCTCACGCAGGAACAGTATGGGCTCTTTCTTTGACTCGTATGAGCAATGGTGGACTATCCCACAGCGAATATATCTTCGAATCGCGGTGCAGATCCATTTCCTTGTTGACGAGCTCCAAGTCAAAGCTCCAAATGATCTTACAGATGACTATGTTCATCTCGACCCATGCCAGACTAAGTACAATGTGTTAGCGTTGTGAGTATCCAATACACGAACCGGATGATACATACTTCTGCCCTAAACATCCCCTTGGACCCATGCTGAACGGTTGACTGGCTTCCAATATATCTTTCTTCTTCTGTTCAGAACTTGGTTTTGTCTCCCACCTCTCTGGTCGAAACTCGTAAGGATCTTCGAAGTTGGTTGGAGACAGACTGGCCGCTAGTGCATGAGTACTGACAGTCGTGCCTTCAGGAACGAAGTGACCATCTACAGTATCTCCACCTTTCGGGGCATGTCTTGGAAGTCCCATAGCAATTGGAGGGTAGATCCTCATTGCCTCTAAGATTAGTTGTCGGAGAAAAGGGATAGTTGAGGCTGCTACGGCGTTGATGTCCGCGTATGTCTCAAACATGCTGCGTACATCGATCTTAATACGATCATACAATGCAGGAGATCGGACAATGTAGTTCAACACGGTATAGATGGTCGTGCTCGATGTATCGGAACCGGCAATCATTAGATCAGCAGCGTGGGCTGCAATCTGGATTTCGATGGGACCGGAAAGGGAGGCCTCGTAATTTTCAATCATGCGGGTGAGTATATCCGGGCGCTTGGAAGGATTTGAAAGTCGGCTAAGAATGGTTATAAGCGTGCGACGTCTTATTTTGCACATATGAATGGACATTGAGCTTACTGCTTCACGGTATCTACAACAAATCCTTCATGGGTCTTACTCGCGCGCGAGATTCGAAGTAGTTTGCGAAGAAAGACGAGAAGAACGATTTTCCCCGTGTAACGGAAACGATGTAATATCTCGGATAGGGCAAATAGTTTCGTAGCTTCGTGAAGGAAGCGAATGCTAGGGTGTTGGCCACCTGTCTTTAATATTAGCGTATGAAGTTCTGGAAGGACTTGGAGTGTTTCTTACCATTTTTCAGTGCGTCAAAAGTATTCCCAAAGGCCAGACTACCAATAACATCAAATGCGCACATCCGCAACCACAGCAACATGTCCACTGTCTCTCCTCTTTCGACCCCAACCTCCCTCATCCTTTCTATCAAGAGATCGATCGTGCTAGCTATCAGCGCCTCTTGCTCTCGAAGTGCAGAGGCACTGAACGCGTGGCTCAAATACCTTCGCTGCACTGCATGTTCCCTAACATCACGTACTGTAATGACTCCATACACGCCCGCATCACTGAACCACCCTCCACTGTAAAACTCGCTTTTGGTAAAGGTATCGTGTCCAGGTCGGAAAGAGTAGATATCACGCCACGATTGTGCAGTGTTGAAAGAGAGCTCGTTCGGCGCGACGCGAACGACTGGTCCATATTTCTCATGCAGAGCCACAGCATCAAGTTGCTTACGACCCCGAAGAGCCGAGTACGAGGTAGGTATATCTGATATCGAAGCCAGGAACGGTCCAGGAAATTTGCGCAGGGGATGTGTAAGAACAATATACAACTTTCGAACGACAAGTGTGAACACCTAAGATGATCAACGGCTGAAACATTTCTGACCAGCATTTCGAGATATCTACCAGAATGAGTACGACGGCCCAAGAGGGGCTTGGGAACCAGTCTGAGGCAAACATTTTGGAATCTTCTTGATTCTGACGGGGGGTTGTGAGAAGACAGGTCAAGTTTGGTATCTATACCCCTCCGAGCGTGATGATCAAACACCCCGGACTTTGTTTAGGCCCATTCTATGAATGCGGCGAGGCGATGTGACCACATGCATCCATACAGCCTTGCGCATGTGTTGCATGCAACATAAACCTAATGCAGTAATCCGAAGCGGAGGTGTCCCAAACCTATAACAATGCAGCAGAAGGAATACAATAGCCCAACGGTCACATGTTACAGGAAATTTGAGAATAACACCGACAAGAGGAACGCTGTTTATAGACTATAGTAGATACGAAAAAATTGAGACAGATAAAAGGGGTTGTAATGCTCACCCTTTATGATTCGTTCACACCTGCGATGTGCTGTTTCCGACGGAAAACCACCCAGTTCACCGTGTCGGGTTGGGGTTAAATCTGACAGTCGTACAACCTCGACCGAAGGCGTTGTCATTGGTCGGGACCTCAAGCACAAGACATCCCGACATCAGAATCCAATATTGGAGGTATGCCAATTATCTGCATTGAGGTATTGCAGCCGATCGAGAGCCCACAAGCCAAACATATCCTGAGAGTTTATCAGCGCCTGCGGTTTTCTGAAAATTTAAGGCATGTTATGTGCAACGGATTTATGGAGTAATGTTGGGGGCTCAATGATAGATGATCCCGTTGTTCCACGATGGTGGGCGAGTCTACCTGATTGTAGATCACTACCTTGGTACATTGAATAGCTTCCAACCGTACATTTTTCACAGGTCGCAGCCTACACAAAAGAACTCAATGTTGTTCTCTGATACTCGATCACTGTCGCTGCTATCGGACTTTTCGCCCCGCCTTCAATGCCCTTATCTCTTTTAGTTAATTTCCTGTTGAGGGTGGCCTCGCCCAGCGAAACCACCGCTGGGCTCGTAAAGATTGTCGCGCTCATTTAAACCTCTTGTTGACATTCCCATCAGATCTAGTTTCAATACCCTTCACAGCGATTTTGCGATATCAGTCAAGGAGTCAGGTCATATTAGTCGGTATAATTCCCCAAACGTCAGAGCGTAACGAAGTGTCTTATCGGCGGTATACAAACATTTGTATCAATTGCTGGCATAATTGAAGAAACTTCTCGAAACACGGGAAGAGATAACATGCAGCGTGCACCATTTCGTTGAGGCCACTCCGCTGCCGATCGATTACCAGAGTTCCCTTTACCTACAGACATGGTCTCTAGGCGATCGTCTAACCATATGGATTGTGTAGCGACTAATTGTCTCGCCATGGGATCCACAAGACCTTCAAAGTCATGTGAGATTGATCGTTGTCCACTGGCGGTCGTGAAATCTCGAAGCATTCCGACATCAAGAGTGATCAATAGCCAGACGACCAGGTGCATGGTCCAGGGTACAAGTATTCCGCCGAAGGGTTGTAAACAACATGCCCTTCGAGTCGCCCATCCTTTAATCCTGCTTGTATGTCCTCCGCTGCCACAGAGCTGGACGCTGGCATGGGTCCAAAATGAGAAAATGTCACGACAGTGGTCAGTCGATGATATGGGGAGCGAAACTGGGTTGATTGAGTAATCCAGATACACCGACTCGATATATACTACAGCAGCAACTCAATACTGGCCCTTATCAGGGTTACCGTGCTTACCTATTTAGGTAATCTATAGGATCTCTATCTAAGCCTATATAGAAATATCCCTAATAAATAGTACTTATTATTACTTAATTTTAGATTTAAATACCCTTTATAATAAGGGTTTATTTTTAGACCTAACTTATATAAGTTTTAGGTACCCTGTTATAAGGGGATCTTATACTAAGCTATTTGCGTTTTGTTTATCTCCTTCGTGTAAAAGATCCTGAACAGGAAAGGCTTACGGGAGACTTTACTAGCCCTCTCCACTCCACCTGCCCCTCTCCAAGTCCTCGATAATTAGTGCAGATGGAGACTTCTTGGCAAGAGGCTCTATGACAGGGTTCTTGGTTGGCTTCTTTGTGGGCTTCTTTGGCGGCGGCGGCGGTACTAGGGACGCGTTAGCCCTCTGTGCACGCGTTCTTGAGTGCTAATTTCGCGACGGGGAAATGTGAACTATTCCTAAATGGGCCTAGTACCCTCCTGACAAAGTGTGCCGACGCTATTCCAGACCCGCCTCTTCTGCTTGTCGCGCCAGCACCTCCTCCATCGACTATTTTTGAACATCCCTTTCTTTACAGTGCTTCTTTTTGATTCCTTATACTCTCTTTGAGACAACTGACCCTACGGGGATTTGCATAGGTGACCTCGTCTAAGCAACCCAAACACGACATCCCGCGCGTCTGCCAGTGATGACGGGTTTGTCCCGATCGCAGATCATTCAGTCTGAACCGATTGGCGATGGCTTAGATGCCTTCCACCAGTTCTCAAAGTTAAACTACAAGGATCTCAGCGCGTCACGCGTCTTGGATTTATCTAGCCAAGGTAATATTAATGGGCCATCTGACATTTTCACACTGAACCAAAGTAGGACTCAAAGACTTCGCTGTCCACCTCATCATAGCGTTGCAGGCTCTCCCAGTCGCTCGATTGCTTCCATCCATTGCCAGTCGCGGTACCCTTCGTAGTGATCTTTTACGACTTGAGCTCTCGACTGAGTCAGACGAATTCGACCTAGAACGTATCATACCCTTCCTCAGAGCGGTCCTGAGTAATGAGCCCGATGAAATCATTTAGAACAAGGTCTACGACGCACTCACTGAATCAACCCCTCCTCCCCGTCTTGCCTCATCCTTTCAACAAACGCCATAGCTGCGCAGCACGAGCAGCTTCGCAAACTCTACCAAACACCGCAAATACGTGGATAACGTGCTAAAGGAGGAGCTGGGGCCTATATACGTTGGGGTCCCTGGTTTCTTTGAAGCCTTCTTCGGAGAAATCGCAAGCCTTGAGCTGGCGGCGCAGGCCGTGTTTAAAAGATGCAAAGAAGGGGACAACCTGCTCTACCAAGAGGAGGGCGGCTGGCAGGACTGGCCCCAAGGAGCGAGGGAGCAGGATATCTTAAGCTGGTTCGCAGAGCTTACAGGCCAGTTCTTAGACTACACAGAAGAGTATCAGCCTGCCTCTAGGGCTCAACGGCGACCACTGGCATAGCCCCATCAGCCCTTGCAAGGCTCCACGGCTGACCATAAGCTGGATATCAGCTTTGTGGATAATCCAGATGCCAGTATAGACTCTAAATGTCACTGGTCATAGATTCTTGTGCCAGGGGAGCTCAAGAGCAATCCATCCGCCGACATAGCCTCTAAAGCATAGCTCGATCTAGGGCGATATGCGAGAGAGGTACTTGCTGCTCAAGACAGTCACCGCTTTGTGCTTAGCTTTACGCTCTGTAGATCGTTTATGCGCCTATAGGTCTTTAACCGACTAGGGGGCATTACATCTACACGTTTTAATATTAATCAAGAGGGGCTGCGGTTTGTATCCGCAGTGCTTGGGTTCCTCTAGATGAATGAGGAGCAGCTTGGTTTTGATCCCACCATTATCACAGCTGAAAGTGAGCGGTATATTGAGATTAAACGTCACGGCAAGAAGGAACGCCTCATTATCAACAAGGTCATGAAACGGGCACCTTGTATTGCCGGCCGAGCGACAACCTATTGGAAGGCTCATCGTGAGGACGATGATTCCCAAATGCCTCTTGTGATCAAAGACTCATGGCAGTACCCAGAGCGTAAGGAGGAGGGCGAATTGCTGCGCAAGGCGACTGACAAGGGCATGGTCAATGTCATGAGATACTATTACCATGAGACGGTCCGTGTGTGCAACCAGGATAACGAGATCCGCAGAAATGTTCGACGAGGCCTAGATATAACAAAAGCGGCAAACTACAAACCTGAGATCTCAATGCCACCTCTAGGCACCGCTCGCATCTCGCTGAGGGACTAAAGCAGCAGTGTCGCCAGGCGAAAGTGGTCCTCTAGCTGCACAGATGCGCCGTTACCGCCTAGCAAGCGGACCTATTCGAGCTCTCCGACAAAGGGCAGGACAAGCACAGTATTATTGAATCGGATACATCGACGCGTCATAGTTTGCGATTACGGGAAGGCCATCTACAAAGCGAACTCCCGGACCAGCCTCCTTGCCGCGCTGGAAGGCTGCATCGAAGGATATGAGTCGTTACACACACGGGCTGGTTTGCTACAATGCGATATCTCGCCAAACAACCTTATGATGAATGAAGAGGATGACAATCCCTCCTGGCGCGCGTTCTTAATCGACCTTGACCTTGCGATTAAGGAGCAGCGTGAGAAATTTTCAGGAGCGCGAGGGAAGACCGGCACACGAGCGTTTATGGCGATTGGTGTGCTTCTCGATGACAAAAATCATTCGTTCATGCACGATCTGGAGTCGTTCTTCTGGGTATTATTCTGGATATGCGTTCACTATGATGGGCCGGGCAAAGCTATTGGGGCAACTGAATTTGAGTGCTGGAACTATGAGAGCGACCAGAAGCTGGCGGAATCAAAATTGGGGCTAGTTAGTATAGAAAGGCAGTTCCTTAACCGGATAACCAAGGCCTTCACGCCCTACTATCAGCCATTGATTCCACATGTCAATAGGTTGCGAAGGGTTGTTTTCCCAATGAACAATCCGTGGGAGAACGAAGACAGGACACTCTATTTTCGGATGAAGGAGATTCTTCGGAAGGCGCAGAAGGATCTAGAAGACTTGGGGAAATCACAGCAGAAGGACAGGTAGACGCAGTGATCACAAAGCATCACCCTCATAGAGCCGATCACTTCACTCGATTCAAACACTAGCATTAAGCTGAGACAGGACCCTGGAGCGGTCCCACAGTTCGAGAAGTGGTCATATTACAAGCCACTTGTCCCTTACGTCAACAGGTCAAATCCGAAGTTGTACTTGAGGTGAAAGAGATATTTCAGGCAGCACAGGAAGACTTGAAAGAATGGGAGGGATAGCGACATAGCGAGAGAACTAGGAAGCGGAGATACCAATACCCAGAAGTGTGCCCAGCCGCCCACTCTACTCACGACCTCCCACCAACCAATAGGGGTTTCATGCTATGCCCATCTCAGCCACGTCGCCTTTACCACGATTTCCGATTATAAAGAGGGAGAGCGTGCTAAACTTGAGCACTGGTACTGCAGGCTGCAAAGCGACGCGTGGGCAGCGGGCTCGGCGTCGGCGTTCGCGACCGCTCACGTGGAAAACCTACTCGCTCTATATGTTAGCTCCCGCTGGCATCTCTCCAAGGAGGAGTTCGGAGACTTGCGAGAGGCAATTGACAATAATAACACTGGGCTGAGAGACGATAATCATGAGTAGTATTTATATGGGTGCGTGTAGATATGAAGCTTACAGATTATCCTCATAATATGCAATCCCAACTTCGTCTAAGAAAGACCAACCAATTCAAAGGATCTCACCAAGTAACCAAGAATCTGTTTCGATTTCTGACTTTCCTCTCCGATCGTCTCCATCCATGCATCCACATTATTAACAGCTTGCCGAGGTGATTGCTTGTTCGCCAATAAAAGTGATTATCTACTCTCAGAGTTAAAAGCATTGTTGATAGCATTGTTGACGCCCATCGCTTCCATGTCAGCTGGAGTGAGATCCTATAGGTACCGGCCAATATATACAAAGCCGTCGTTTGCAGGAGTCTCGTTAGGTATCCCCGTCCTCAGAATGATCAAAGGACCTCCAAAATGCGTCTATTTCTGCTCGTGTCATTCGACCCAAACGGTGCTCTATGTGTCTTGGAATCCTTCTTGGATTGCGGGTTTCCCCCAATTGGTGCTCATGAAGGGCATCTCCTGGAGCTCCCCCAGAATCATCCAAGACTGAGGCAGGTCGTGCAGGGGTAGTGCTGGGATGGCTGTTCAGACTAGCAGTGGCTGAATCTGGCTGGCCATCAGCATTAGGTGAAACGGATGCAGCAGAGACGTTGAAGAAGTCATAGCCAGTTGATGAGTAGGCCACGATCTCGTCAATAGTTGCAGAAAGTGATCTTCCCATTGTCCCATTGAATGTGGTGTTTTGGCCAACGTTCCGTAGTTGGATATAGGGAGCAAAACTGGGTTAATTAAGTAATATAGTCCATATTCGATACTGCTGGTACACTCCTTGAGATATGCTTTGAAGTTTTGCTCGCCCACCAAGGTCACCAAAGGTCCGATATTTACGATGACGGTTGCCCACACCTCATTAGAGGCTGTGATGGATGTCGAGGCCTCTCGAGCAACAAGCCAAGATGAGGTCGATGCAAACTTTAGTGGAATGGCATTCGAAGCAAGTACATGGAGGAGAAAAGGTAAGGTGCAGAAACGGGTAAGGTGCCACATATCGGCGTGTGATAGGTACCTTCGGAAGTTCTCTGAACAGGACTACTGACGCCGTTTTAAAGTTTGTGATAAAAATGCAAGATACAAGGAGAAAGATTGAGATATCAGCATCAATAGACTGCTACAACAGAACGCGTGTTGGTGGCATGATCGTATCAAGTATCAGCCTGACGCGGAACATTCCATTTCGGATGATTCGAGAATGTAGAGCTGAGGTTTTACTTTTTCGTGGTGATGGATGCCATGAAAATTAAGAAAAGGTAACTGAACATTACCGAGGATCACCCCGAAGCGCCCGCCACCGCGAAGCGCCCGATTTGAACACCAAAACAATCCTACAACTTGAAGCCGTAGAGCCTCATATAATAGATATTATCGCGAGACTTTTGAGTGGTAGTATCTAGAGGCTTTGATTAATATACTAAGCTATTAATATTACGTAGAAGGAGTAATATTGCGGCTGCGTCGTGACCTGAGTACTGGTGCACCTACAATAGTACCTTAAGGCTCTCCACTCCCTGCAGGCCTTATAATAGCTCTCTTTTTTAGAGTATCTTTAGCAGGAGCCTTGAGGCTGCGCTTCTTACCCTTTTAGGATATTTTAAGAGCTTGTTAGAGTCATTTTATAGTCTTGCAAGCTGCTTATTATACAGCTTATTCAGCTGCCTAATCAGCCTTCTCCTTCTACCATATTAGCCTGGCTGTAGCCCTTACCTAACGCCTTATCTCCTTCTCCCCTGCCTTTGCCTACCTTGCCTCCTTATGAAGTCTATTTATCTTAGCCTTTTAGTGTTATACTTGCTCCTCCTAATACTCCTAGAGCTACTAGCAATTATATACTTCCTTAACCTTCCTTAGAGACTAAAATACAGCTCTACCCTAGTACTCCTTAGCCTCCTAAAGTAGGAGAGGCTTACCTTACTTCCTATAAGTTCTCTTATTAATTAGAGCCTTATATAGGCCCTTAACCTTATACTTAAGGAGTCTCTTTTAGGTTAAGATTTAGTAGAAGGCCTAGCTTAGCTTTTAAGCTTATTTATTACCTTAATCCTTAACTACCTAATATAGGAGGCCCTCTATCTTTCTCCAGTTTAAGGCACTTAATACTAAGGACTTACTATTACTTAAGGAGCTTAAGCTAGTATTAAATCTCTATAGTATAACCTTAGGATTAAAGGGTGAGAGGCCTATAGCCTTAAAGGCCTTTAGAATTATTATTTCCTTAAAGGAGGCCTACTAAGCTTAGTAGAAGAGGGGGAAGAAGTCCCTCTTACTTATAGAGGTAAGGCCCTAGCTCCTCTCTATAAAGGCTGATATCTTATAAGAGTATATAGTTAAGAGAGGCTTAAATAGAGAGATATTAAGAGGCTATAGTATATAGTTTAAGTAAGGAGGATATACTATAAGAAGGATCTTATTCTAATTATAATATTATTATAAGGTATTAGGTGTAGATTGCATAGGACTTTCCTAGCTATAGGTAGGCTGGCCTAGATTAGCCTAGATAGCTATACACTATGCTAGCAGAGTTTTCACAGTAGTATATAGACCTGTTAGGGGGCATTTATTAGATAACAGAGGATTGTATTAGTTACTATATTATATTAATCTATATCTTTTTTATAATATAATCCTCTACCCCCAACTATTAATAATAGATATAATAGCTACTATAAGGTCTAGATTAAACGCCTAAGGGGTTGATACCCCTAAGGTGGAATTAGGACTATCCTAACTATAGTAAGCCTAAGTAGTTAATGCTAATATACTAACCCTAATAGAGAGCTAAATATAGGCAGGTAATATACTAGTAGATAGTAACAACTAGGGCTAAATCTTAGAAGATAGCTATAGGGCGGCAATACCTACTCCTAATAATAAAGAATAACTCCTTCTAGAAATTACTAAGGCAGAATAATAACAACAACTAGCTAGTAGGTAGGCCTAACTAAGGGCTATCTAGGAACGTACCTGCGCCCTTAATATAGGGGAACTCCTAATTAATCTCCTAGAAAACCTTTAAGGAGGATAGTTATAAGAAGGAATACTAGTAAGCTATACTTAGATACTACTAGAAGCCCTAGATAACCTAGGGTAACCTATAGCTATAACTAGCTTTAGGCTACAACTCCTATAACTAGAGCTACTACTAAGATTTAAAGGTAAAGGATAGGCCTAACTTAACTACTAGATCTAGGGATATAAACGCTTCCTAGACTCCCTAGCCCTAATATCCTACTATAACAAGACTAACTTTATAAAGAGATACCTTAGGGATAAATAGTTAGACTTCTAGGAGTAAGTAGTAAGGGCTATCCCTACTAAAGAATAATAATATATAGCTACCTAGGACTTTATAAAAGAGACTATACTAAATACACTTAGTAGCCTATAGGAGAGGGAATAGTAAGCCTACTAATAAGTTAAGAATATATATATAGGATTATACTCCCCTATAGAGCTCCTTAACTTCTTAAAGATATAGTAGGAAGATATTAACCCTACTATAGCCTTATAAGATAACTACTACTAGTATATATATAAGTATTATTTAGCCCTAAGTAATAGGATCTAATAAAGGCTAGAACTTTAGCCCTAAGTGTAGATAAGCTTAATCCTCCTAGAAATAGTAGCTAACTAGTACTAATAGGTGATCTTAAAGGCAAGCTGTGCCTAAAACCCCTAGGGTACCCTAGATTACCCTAGGATAGGGGGGCTAAGCTTAAAATACAACAAAACTAAGGAGAATACTAAACCCCCTACTAGGGGAACCCCTTTTTAAGGATATACTCTATTACTACTATAGGTATTCTAAGTACTATAAGGGACCCCTACTAATAACTATACCCCTAGGTACTAGATCTGTAGAGCCCTAGACTACAGGAAAGTAGACTACCTAAAGAAGGGTAACTTAGGAAAAGACTAGCCCTAGAGAGTAACCCCTAACTCTTAATAGGTAGGGTAGTCTATATAAGGGGTATAGTAGTAGTAATAGAAAGTAGGAGGAAGGTACCCTTAGGGCTAGGGTTAATACTAATTATAATTAAGGTAACTCTCTAGGGACCTATAGGTAAAATATACATAAAGGCCCTTATTAATAGGGCTACTAAGGGTAACTTTGTTAGTAAATACCTAACTACTTATATCTAGGCTAAGGTAGAACTAGGTATAAGGATATTTCTAGTATTAAATAGACAAGAGATAATAGTTCTTAGTTAAACCTAACTATCCTATATAGCCCTAGATAGCTACAGGTAGGTCTAGGGAAGTAAGGATAACTTTAAGGTTAGTAATATTAAAGGATTTAACATAGTCCTAGGGATACTATAGTTAGAAAAATAGAACCTAAGTATAAACTATATTGCTAAGTCTATCTACTTCTATAGGTACCCTAAACTAAGATAAACTATTAGCCTTAAGAGTACTTAACACTTCTCCTATACCCTCTGTAATAAGGATAATACAGCCTACCTACTAGTAGCTAGAATAATAGTATTAATAATAGACCTAATCCCTATAGAATATTAAGACCTTAGGTAAGCCTTTTTAGAGGAGGATATAGGTATCCTAGCAGATTACAGTCTACACGAGATAGCTATAGAACTGGAAGCTAGAAAGGACCCCCTATATAGGCTATTATATAGTCTCTTAGCTATAGAAGCTATAATACTCTATAAATATATTAAGAAGAACCTAGCCTAGGGATAGATATAAAGATCTAAGTCTAAGGCTAGTGCTCCTATCCTATTTATAAAGAAAAAGGATAGAATACTAAGGTTATATATAGATTACTATAGCCTAAATGTAATTACTATAAAGAACTACTACCTGCTACCCCTAATTAGGGAATCCCTAGATTACCTTAGGGAGGCCTAGATATATATAAAGCTTAATATCTATAATACCTACTATAGAATCTAGATCTAATAAGGTAATAAATAGAAGATAGCCTTCTATACTAGGTATAGGCACTTTAAATATATAGTAATACCCTTTAGCTTAACTAACATGCTAGTGGTATTCTAGGCCTATATTAATACTATTTTATCTAACCTTCTTAATATCTGCTGTATTATATATCTAGACAATATACTTGTATACTCCTAATCTAAGATAGAATATATAAGCTAGGTAAGGGAGGTACTTACTAGGCTTACCTAACACTAGCTATATACTAAACTGTTGAAATGCAAGTTCTATACCTAGAAGGTAGGCTACCTAGGTTTTATAGTCACGCTAAGAGGTATTAAGATAGAGGAGGACTGGGTATCCTCTATCTAATCCTAGCTAGAGCTAAAGTTAGTTTAAGAGGTCTATATCTTCCTTAGCTTTATAAACTACTACTAGCAATTTATTAATAGGTTCTCTTAAATTGTATCCCTACTATATCAAATAACTTAATAGCTATCTAGGGTAGTTAAGGGTAGATATAGCTAAAGGCAAGAGGAATTATAGATCTTAAAGCTAGAACCCTAGGCAAGGACAGCCTTTAAGGAACTATGCCTGTTATTTACTAGCAGCCCTATCCTAATCTATTTTAACCCCTTAAAACCAATTCGTATAGAGATGGATACCTTAGGGTTTACTATCTCTAGAATCCTAAGCTAACCTGTTGCTAGGGAGGGATAGAAGGACTAATAGCACCTAGTAGCCTTCTACTCCTAGAAGATAGTAGCTGTAGAATAAAACTATAATACCTATAATAGAGAGATGCTAGTAATAGTAGAGGCCTTTAAATACTAGCGCTACTACCTAGAAGGGGCAGCCTATAATATAGAGCTCCTAACTAACTACTATAACCTCTAAGGGTTTATAATAACTAAAGCCTTAACTAGGTAATAAGTGTAGTAGGTAGAGTAGCTTATAGCCTTCTATTTCTATATCTATTACTAGCTAGGGCGTATAAACCCTATAGATAGCCCTTTATAATAGCTAGACTATAAAGACCTAAGTACTGTAGGAGATAGTAAAGATAACTTATTTAACTCTTAACTCCTCTACAAATTTCAGGCCTAGCTTACTCTAGATAAACTAGTGCTACTAAAGAAATTTATTGCAGTTACTACCTAAGGGCAATCTAGGCTTAATAACCCTAGATCTACCCTAACTACTGGCAGTAGGACACTAGGGCGAAGGATTACCCCTAAGGTCTAGGACAGAGAAGTAATTAACTCTAACCTAACCTTATCTATTATATCTGCCTATATAGCAGGCGATATATATATAGCTTAGGTTAGAGTATTATAGGAGGTAAAAGACTTACTGTGCCCTAAATAGGTATCTTAATAGAATAAACTCCTAGAAGGGATACTCTAATACAAGGGAAGGGTATATATCCTAGAAGGGGCCTACCTAGTAATATTATAAGCCTGCTATAATAGTGCTATAGTAGGCCACTTTAGCTTCAAATATACGCTTAAGCTAATATCTTATAAGTTCTAGTAGCTAGGGTACTAGAGTTATATTAAGGAGTATATTTTATCTTATATAGCCTATGCTAGAGTAAAACTAACTAGATATACTAGGTATAGTTAATTATAACTATTACCTATCCCTACTAATATCTAGGAGGATATTACTATAGACTTTATTATAGAACTACCCCTAAGTAGCCTTTATAGCTGTAGCTATAATAGTATCCTAGTTATAGTAGATTACTTCTTAAAAATAGCCTACTATATACTAACTAAGGGTGATCTAAAGGCACTAGAGCTTACTAAGCTATTTTACTAGGAGGTTATTAGGCTCTATAGCCCACCTAAGTTAATTATATCTAACTGAGGTATCCTGTTTATAAGCGCCTACTAGAGTATATTTACTAAGTATCTAGGGTTAAAAAGGCTACTTAGTACTGCCTTCTACCTATAGACTAATAGGTAGATAGAGTATATAAATCAAACGCTAGAATAATATCTCTAGGTCTTCTATAACTATAAATAGGATAACTAGGCTCTTCTACTAGTAGACGCAGAATTTGTATATAACAACTCCTAGTAAGAATCCACTAAGTATAGTCTATTCTAGGTAGTATATAGTAAGGATATGTGGGTTATAGGGGCCTAGGAGACCCTAGGCAGGGCTGGGAGGAACCTAAAGGTACTGGATAACTAGTCTATAGTAGAGGTAATCTAAAAAAGCCTTACTAAGAACTTAGCTAAGGCGCAAGAATACTAAAAAAGGGTATTTAATAAGAATTACCTCCCTAAGGAGTTCTTAGTAGGAGACCTAGTTATACTAGATATATATAATATTAAAATAAGCCATCTAAAAAAGAAGCTTAAAGATAAGTACTAGGGACCCCTATAGATAACTAGACTAGTAGGGAAATAGGCCTATAAACTAGACTTAAGGGGTTAGAGCTAGATCTATAATATCTTCTATGTTAGACTACTAGAAGAAGTACCTAATATAAACCTAATTCTTAGGGACTAAGCCCTAGAAAGGAAGGTTGTGCCCTAAGGAGGGGAGGATATATTTAAAGTAGACTATATTGTTAAAAGATGTATAGAGGGGGATATTTAGCTCTACTATATCTAATAGAAAGGATACTTAGATAAGGATAATTAATAGTTACTAGCTATAGATATTAGTAACTTAGCTATAGCTAAGTTTATAAAACCCTTTAAGCCTTAGGGTATAGGTTAACCCCTAAAAAGAAAAGGAAAGCCCTATAGCTTAGGTAGGACTACCTATAAATAGCCTAGATAGGTATAAAATTAATTTAAAACTAACTATAGTAACCTAGTTAGAAAACATAAGTCCTATATATAGATAGAGGTAAGTAAGTAAGGAGGGATAACCTTAGATTAGGCTAGATAGGCCTAGATAACTATAGGGGGGGGCCTAGATAACCCTAAGAGGGTATATAGAAAAGTAGGAGGCATAGCCCTAGGGTATAAAACTCTACCTATAAACTACTAAATATAAAAAAGTAAGGCCTATACCTAATAGGCTAAGACCCCCCTAGATTACTCTAGATTACCCTAGATTACTCTAAATTACCCTAGGCTAATACCTGTGAGGACTGGTTAAAGGAAGAAAGGCTTAGCTAGGTTAGTAGTATTATTAGTAGTATAGGTGAACTTATCCTTACCCTTACCCTATATCTTTAAGTGAATATAATCTATAAGGAAGGTAACCTAGCCCTTAAGAAGGGTAATATAATCAGCTAAGTTAGTATCCTACTAGGTTAGCCTAGATTACTCTAGATAGCCCTAGGATATAACTTATAAGCTTAACCCACTTATATAGAGTATTAATAACCTTACCTATAGTTTAAGTAACCTTAAGAGCCTTAACCTTAGCATTAGAAGGGCTAAGAATACTAGAGTCCTTAAAAGTAGGCTTACTAGTATAGAGCAGGGTAAGAGAGCTATTAGTAAACTTACCCCTATATAAACTAAGATTATTAGTATTAGATTACCCTAGGGGGCCCTAGATAACCCTAGAGGGGGTTAGAACTTATACGCCTATATGAGCCGTAAGACTCTTAGCTAAAGTGACCTACTCTAGGAGATAGGGGTTGTTGTTAATACTAACTAGGCTAGATAAGGGGAGCTTTACTGTAAATGCTACTAGTATACTCTTACTTAGTATAATTGTATTAGTAGTAATCTCCTTAGGTAACTATTGCCCTAGATTAGTATAGATTACCTAGGATAAGCCTAGATAGGGGCTACTAACCTAATAATAATAGTACCTCTAGTAGTAGTATAGAATGCAGCGTAGAAGCTCCTAGGCCTCCTCTATAGTATATAGATTCTAACTAATAAAGACTATATACTCCTAAAGATTATAATCAGCTAGTTTAATATACTAATAGACCTTAATCCCCTTACCCTGCTCTAGATTGTGTTAGATAGCCCTAGATAACTTAGGGTAAGGTCCTTACTATTAATAAGGGCCTTAAGGAATACTAAGAAATATATATAGTATATATTAAATTATATTAGGGTACTAGTAAGAGTAGTAGCCAGCTTCTCCTTTATAAAATAGTTAATAAATAATATTATAGGGGATAGTAGCTAGGGTGGTATAGGTAGGTTAAGATTAGTCTAGATAGGCCTAGATAAGGGGTTAGCTAGACTAACTTAAGAAGGGGATAGGGTAGGCAGCCCTAGATAGCCCTAGATTACCCTAGATAAGGGGCCTAGAGGAGATACTAAAAATAGGAAAAAACTTACCTAGTTTAGCAGAGTAGAGAATAGGAAGCTAGGTTAGATTAACCTAGATAGTTTTTAATAGGCTTAGTACACTAGGCTAGAAATAGAGATTACTAATCTAGGATAAACCCTAGCCTTAGTAAAATTAAGTTAGGGGGGTCTTTAATAGTAGGGTTACCTTCTATAAAGAGAAGGGGTTCTATTATAAGGTATTAGGTATAGATTATATAGGACTTTCCTAGCTATAGGTAGGCTGGCCTAGATTAGCCTAGATAGCTATATACTATGCTAGTAGAGTTTTTACAGTAGTATATAGACCTATTAGGGGGTATTTATTAGATAATAGAGGATTATATTAGTTACTATATTATATTAATCTATATCTTTTTTATAAATATATAATAAAATCTATTATAAGGTAAGATCTATAGCTATTAAGGATAAGTAATTAATAGGAGGATTAAGCCTTAGTCTTTGTATTATAATTAAATACCTGCTTAAGCTATATAAGGCTAATATTATTATTTATCTAGCTAGAAGGTAATAAGGAGATCTAAACCTAATAAGTCTTATAATTAAGGGCCTACAGCTATAAGTCCTGTATTAATCCTAAGGCTAACTAATAGATAAGAGTAGGCTTAAGGTAAGATCTATTAGTATAGATATAGGCTAGCAGGGTTATCTACTCTTATAAGCTATCTTAAATAGTACTCCTCTACTTTTCCTCCTTATATAAGAGCCTACTGAAGATCCTCTTTAAGTAGCCTATAATACTAAGTATAAAGCCCTTCTTATCTATATTATAGATATAACGCGCCTTAATATAATATTAATCAATCTTCTTAGATAGGAGGCTGAAGTATAGGCTATACTTCCTCCCTAAATCAGCCTTATAGCAACTATTGTCAATCCCTATTATCTATTTTAAGATAAGCTTATCTAGATATTACTTAATAAAGTAATTAACCTAGTTAACTCCAAGCTCCCTCCCTATAATCTATAAGGCAAAATTTCTAATTATAGCTTATATAGGTGGAAGGCCTTAGGTAGTAAGCTATTTAATATAGAGTAGGAGCCCCTGCTCTTGTTGTGGGTGGAGAGCCTGCTGGTTTTAGAAGCAGATATTAAGTAAGGTTGATACACCTTTGTGCCTCTGGGCGAGCGTTATAGGCTTAATACTATACTCTCTTGCAATTTGCGTGTACATAAGCTTTTCTCCAGGTTCCAGCGATTCGATAGCTGCAAGCGTAGCCTCAATTGAGCTCATATTGATAGAGTTATACGTTGTTGAAGGTTTAGCGTTGCATGCGCAGATCGGGCGCTTCGCGGTGGCGGGCGCTTCGGGGTGATCCTCGGTAGTCCTATTCAAATATTGAAAAGCAAAGCGACGAATACTCCGATCCTCACGAGCCTTAGCCTGATCCCTTTTTCGTTACAATATAATAGTAGCATTTTCGCCTCATGAGGCCCGGTGACTTGAGGCTGAAGGTTGGCAAGGTCGCAGCATGCGCCACTTCATGATGATTCGTAGTTCCATCTCCACAGCCACCCAAGGCTGAACAGAAGATAGCACTTAAGTTGGGTTGAACCTCATCGCTCATTCCTGCACGCCAAATGTGCCCTTACGATGGAAATGAATAAGATGACTCCAACCGTACCCGAAGCTTGGTTTACTCAATCCGTGAGTACTGGCAGATTTTTCTGGACACCAAAGCGACGCTGACAGTGCAATACCTAGGCATTGCCATTACGACTAGAAGAGGGTGTATCCGAAGATGAATGCGACACCAACACATCCGAAGCATTCACTGAGGATATACGCAACTCCAATGAACCAAGTCGGAAATACCCAACTATCTGCAACGAATGTCAAGCCTTAGGGCGTGCGTTTCTAGACATGCTCAAAAATTCACAGGATCCATACTTGACGACACCTAACATGGACGATCCGGGTTCTTGTGGTGGAGTGTGTACGGAGATTGCTCAAGTCAACCCTGATTCACTAGGTATGGTATTCCTGGTGATTGAGACTTACGCCCAGGATGTAAATTCGCTAAAGACGCGATTGCGATAACGTACCCGGCAAGCGAGTCGTCCAGGCAAGCGAGTCGTCCACCCCACCAACTTTTCGCGACGCCTCAACTTCTAATCGTTATGGCTCCACCACCTCAAGTGCAACCAACCTACCCTGAAGCAGATATTCTCCTTACTATCTCAGCTATCAATTAAGCCCAGTTTGAGACTGAGAGACGCGCTACTACAGTATTTAACGTCCCCCAATCAACTGTACGCGACTGATGCGCTAGCAGGCCTATACAACGCAATTGCCAGCCCAACTCAAAGAAGCTTACCAAGCTAGAAGAGGAGGTGATTATTGGATATATACTTAACCTAGATTCGCGAGGCTTTACGCCCTCTCTAGGTACTATATAAGAAATAGTAAATAAGCTGCTCACTGAGCGTAGCGCTGGCCAGGTAGGCAAGAAGTAGCCTAGGAACTTTGTTAACTAGACTGTAAGCCTTAAGACATAATACAATTAACTATACAATTAACAGAGAGCCCTCTATAAGGATCCTAATACTATTAAGGGCTAGTTTAAGCTTATAGTGTATACAAAGGCAGAGTATAGTATCTATAATAAGGATACGTACAACTTTAATAAGGCTAGCTTCCTAATAGGTAAGATATTATCTCAGCTTATTATTACTAGCTTAGAGAGACGTAGCTGGCTAAAGGCTATACAGCTAGGTAATTATAAGTAGGTTAGTATAATCTAGGGAATTAACGCTGCTGGGTGGCCAATCCTACTATTTATTATCTTTGCTAGCTAGTACCACCTCTCTACCTAGTATAAGGGCAGTAATATACTATGTAACTGGGCTATTACAGTTAGTAATAATAGCTAGATAACCAATAAGATAGGAGTTAAGTGGCTAAAGTACTTTATTAAGCATTCAGAGGGCAGGAAGGTTAGGGCACGTTAGCTACTTATCTTTAATAGCTATAAGAGCTATAACTTACTTAACTTTTAAGAACTCTGTAAAGAGAATAATATCTTTACCCTCTATATACTACCTTATTTATTATACCTCCTATAGCTACTTGATATAGGCTGCTTCTTGCTACTAAAGCGTATATATAGGTATTAGATCAAGAGCCTGATCTACAACAGCATTAATTATATTACTAAGCTTAAATTCCTACCCACCTTCTGCGCTGCCTATAATTAATTAATTATAAAGGATAATATCTGCGTAAGCTTTTAAGGCACTAGCCTAGTCCTATATAATCCAGAGGTAGTAATATCAAAGCTTGATGTAAAGCTTCATACGCTGATACCACCTACGCTAGAGGTCACCCTATAGGAAGCTAAAACACCCAGCAACGCACGCGAATTAGAGGCTTAATCAACAATAATCTGTGATTGGATACAGAGGTATTAGAGCTTATCACCTGCCTCTATCATCGCAGCGCTTAATCAGCTCAAAAAGGGCGCTAAGGTGATAGTACACTCAGTGGTGCTTATGCGCAAGCGTATTGCGAGTCTTGAGAGAGCAAATAAGGCTGCTATAGAGTATAAAAAGTGTAAAAAGAAGTGGATTCAGAAGCAAGGTACCCTATCAAAGGCTGAGGGAGAGGATATTATTACTTAAAGGGAGGTTGAACAGCAGATAGAGGGGGAAACGCGTCAAGGCAAGGTGCGATCAGGTGTGAGCCGGCAGGCTTCTGCGCGCTGCACACGCTGCAGAGAGACTAGCTACAACTCACGAACGTGTCAGAAGCGTGCTGTAGATACTGCTTAACCTAGAACAGCTGCTATATCAATATTATCTTGTTGCGTTGTGAAGATAGACTGCTGTAAGCGTTGCGGAAGTTGGTGGGGTGGACGACTCGCTTGCCTGGACGACTCGCTTGCCGGGTACGTTACTGCCAATACACTAGCTGGCGATCAACTCCAGCGTTAAAAGTTTGGATAAATGACCACGAGGACACCAGCCTCCTGGCGTATAAAGCACCATGTAAAATGGATCCAATGCTATTTCGTCCTCGAAAGTTGCGAAGAGATTCCATCGCATTTGATGCTGTCCGCAGTTGGCTCGAACAGTGTCAGACACTACATGAAAAGGAATGCGGGAGAGGAAGCAAGACAAGGCAATTTTCATCCCTTCACATGATTGACTGCCACTCATTAAGAGTCATACCCGCTCCACGGGATTGTGAATACGTCGCACTGAGTTACGTTTGGGGTGTGATGACCGAGCCCTTACCTGAGCTTGAAAGCGGATACTTGGAGTTCGACAAGCTGCCCGCCGTGATCAAAGACGCCATTTCCGTCACGAAAGAGCTAGGATTTGGACATATCTGGATTGACCGTTACTGCATACCCCAGAACGACGAAGCGCGGCATGAACAAATACAGCATATGCATTCTGTTGACACAAACGCAGAGCTTACAATTGTAGCGGCATGCTCTCCCCACCCGGGTGTTGGACTGGCCGGCGTGAGCCGACTTAGAGATCACCAGATCCACATACACCTTGACGAGGTGGATCTTGTGGAAGTAGCCTTTCACAGACAGAAAGAGTTGGTGCAAAACTCGATCTGGAACTCCCGTGGTTGGACCTTCCAGGAAGCGATGCTTTCACGGAGACTGCTCATCTTTACCGACAAGATGGTCCAGCTCCAATGTAGAGAAAACACATGCCTGGAGGCATTACACCGTCATCCCATCTGTGGAGATTCATCGAGCGCTTTGCATCGTGGGAGCAACACCCATCATCTTCCCTCTTCTTTGGCCACTATTTTCCCTCTCGCAGAGCTTTTCCATGAGAAAGACCAATATGCCACCGTGTGGGATATCATCAAAACTTACAATCGGAGGATGCTCTCATTCGAGTCTGATTATCTTAATGCCTTCCTCGGTGTCCTCAACACGTGCATCAATGTCGGGTCACTCGCTGGACATATGTGGGGACTGCCCTTGCAAATCTGGGACAACGAAACGCTGGAATCCGGGAAACCGAGTTATGCTGAGCGATTGGGACAAAGCATGTGCTGGAAAGGGTATGACGATGATGATCGCCGGAGTGCCATGCCTTCTTGGAGCTGGGTTGGATGGACCGGCGAACCTGAGCAACCACTTGGCAATTTCAGGAACCCTTCCTTACAAATCAAACTTGAAACTCACGAGGGCGATATAGTTGAAGTAGATAACTATTTCGCCCTAGAATTTCCCAGACGTCCGAAGCTCTCCCAGACTTTACATGTGCGGGCTTTTGTTACAATCCCTGTAATTACAACAAAGTTACGATATGGTGAATCCCCTGGAATCGACACCATAGTTTCATTTCAGAGACGCGACGGGTTGTCTTTGAAGATTTTGGAGACCTTTCCACGCATCGACTTCACTGGGCGTTCTTTCTTAGGAATCTTGCTTGGCATGTCCTACAGTCTGCCGACGATGTATTACCATGTCCTCATCGTAGAGGACAAAGGTACCCATTGCGAAAGATTCGAGCAAATGCAGCTCTCAGACAACGACATACGGGTGGGATTATCAGAGAGGGCTACAGAGCGTAGAGAACCGGCCTTCGGGATGGACGTAGGATATCTCAACGATGACGATTTGAGATGGAGTAGAGATGGCTCGTTGGCGCGCGACAAGCCATCTGGCTGGCCTCATGACAAGCTCCACTCTTGGGACAGTGTTTTCACCCTACGAAATGACCTTGAAGGAGAGGAACGGTGGATTATACTGCGTTGAAGATGAATTGCAAAGATTATCTCAGTACAAACATTCGCAAACACTAGAGTGATGAAGGAGGCTATTACAACTCTTGGGTGTGCTGCCTTGTTGTGAAGTTGTTGATAACATGCGCATCGGAGCCAACACTACAAGCACCACGACAGAGCTGACGCTTTCTAGATAGGTTATCTAGGTAGTATTGATTATCAGGCGATGGTAAATATGGAGTCGTAGTGTCTAGATCAATCGGCAATACATTCCCACTACCCTATCTCATGTAACGGTTCCAAGGAATACTTCTGAAGCGTGGGAGTAAGGGTTTCGAGCCTTCTCTTGCCTGAAGGTTGACCAACCCCATGCCTTGAGTTAGTACTTAAGAACCGGTAGCTGGTCATCGATTCCTTATCCAGAACAAAACCAGAGCGTCACGTGAGGTCGATGCTTTCCATAAACCAGCCAACATCCAGAAACGGTAAGCATGAACGAGACACCATAGCATCGCCGAGCATTCCACACCTACACCAACGACAGCACACCTATAATACGTTCCAAAGATCCCAATTCCCCCACCGAAGCACCAACCCAGCACCTCCTCCATCCGCACCGAATCCTCAAATCTAGAGTATTCAGAGCCCTCGACTCGCCAACCACTTGTCAGCTAGACCATCCCGACGCTGAATATGCAAAACGATTCCCGACACTCCTCGGATATCGGGCAGTGTTGCAAACAGTTCATAGCGGGGTACCTACGTCGAGCCTCTATACACTTGGTGTAAACGACTCGTAGTTACTAGGTCGAAGCTACCCCTCCATTTCCTCTTTTGTAGGGATCCGACATGGTAGTAAACAATGCGTTTCTCGCGATTGGTATCACCACCATCCCCACCACCATCACGGTAACCCCCTATCCCATACCCTTCCCTCCGCCCTTCCCCCATCCCCCATCCC
>ML977584.1:260552-397102 GCA_010015725.1 Amniculicola lignicola CBS 123094 | reverse complement strand
GATGGAGATGGAGATGGAGATGGAGATGGAGATGGAGATGGAGATGGAGATGGAGATGGAGATGGAGATGGAGATGGAGATGGAGATGGAGATGGCATTGTTGTCGGTACCTGAAGAAGGAATTTAGTGATGATTCAATTTAATTGGCTCGGAGCGCGTTGCGCATAAACCGGGGATATGCTAGGGATACGGGCGCTGGTTCGATCTACGTCTACGAGCTGGCGGGTCACGGGTGGGAGGCCGATGGTGGCGGCGACGGCGGCGGCGGCAACGGTCCTGTAAGAGACGGGCTGTAAGTGAGAATTTAGAGGCGAGCTTGGACGGTGATGATGATGGTGGTTACTCCTGCTCGTAGTTGTTCCGGGCCGCTCGTATTCGAGGGTTTGGTGGGAACGGAGATTTCTTTTGGTATTGGGGATTGGTGGGTGGGATGCTGGGAGTGGTGACACGGGGACTAGGCTGCAGTGGTTTGGAGGTTGAATCGGCGTTGAAGGGACACCGCATGTACTGTAGGGAGGGAGTTGGGAGTTGGGAGGTTGGGTGGTTGCCTGATGGGACTGGGATGGGCTTTTGGAAGGGGAACGTGGCTTGGTTACGTTATGCAAGGGCTGGATTATCTAAGTAGGGCTGGGCTTGTTGGCGCTTCTTTGCGTCTGCTGTTGGAGGAGATGTCGTGAGTCACCTGATATGGCATGTCGAGATGTCATCGTGGGAGCATGGTGGGAGGGTTAAGAGGTTACCTTGGGATCTTCCGCTTTGTAGGTTGCTATGCCATCTAGGCAACCAAATACTGACCTAGGTGCCTCATGCCCTTGCACCACCAGTAGCAACCCCATCCCATCACAAACCCATCTCAACCACATTACACCACCCACCGCCCCCACTCGCCTATCACCCACCTCAGTGATTCCAAACACCCAAGACCCCATCCCCGTCAGTACCAGATTGACGAAGCCACGCGACACCCATCCCATAGTACCACCCCTCCGGACCCCAGTTCCAGCCCATGTCATCCCATTGCATCCGCAACTCCCGAAACATTACGCCAACCACACTTCCATTCCCACCCTCCTACCGCGACAAGCCCCTAAGGCCTCGCAATCAGATTCCGCGTCCCAACACCATCAACTTCAAACGAGAGATAGAGGCTGACGTCTGCCACGTTGCTGACCCTTGTTCTGGCATAGTGGGTAGGGCTTGGGTGGTTGCCGAGGGCGGTTGGGTAATGTGGGACCCGTGGTATGACGGCTTGGTGGAGATGAGGTTGAGATTGGGTGGGGTGGGTGTTGGGAGGGTATCCGGATGGGCATTATCGCGACACGGATATGGGAGGGTTCGGTGTGGAAGAAGAGCGGCGATAAGAAGAGCGACTAGTACCGATGAGGGTGGGCCGGTGAAACACGTGACCATGCATACTGAAGTACTGTGTCTGGGTAGGTAGGTACTTTAAATCTACCGCAATGTGTACCTCATCGCATAAGCAATCAGGGCGGCGCCGATGATCCTTGTTGCTTCTGCGGCTTAGATTGTACATGCGTGGTGCCAAAAATAGAATACGGTTTCCACATGGGAAAAAGCAGATATTTGATGAGGAATGTACAGTGTAATATCTTGGGACCTAGATTCGTTCCCATGCCAACAGAAATAGATGCTGGCTGTTGGTTGCAGTAGTTGCTCGTACTAGTGTTATATTTCAACGTCGGTTCAGTCTAAACACGAAAGTCTGGAAGATTCGAAATGATGCTACGAATACCTCAGTATTTGGGTGGAAATATCGAGAGGTGAAGAAGATGGAGATGTGATAAATACCTTTATTGTTCAAATCAGCCTCCGGAAGTGAAGGTTAATTGGAGGCAGGTTCTACCATTGTCTTTGCAGAAACGCTTCTTTCTTAGGTATATTCAGTGAGATTAAAATTCCTCGCCTTGAAGTGCGACTACTGATGATGCTTAGGTAGACGATGTTCTGGCCACTCACTTCCGACCCCGCATGCGCTAGCCTCTTTCAACCACACCGAGGCTAACTTTCGCCCGACGAAGCTTACTCGAACCGCACTTCAGTATCCAACCCATATCCAAAATGGAATATTTTCTATATCCCTTTTACCCTATTCTTCGAAACCGCCAAACTTTGGTTGATCCCTCACGATGGCGCCCGCACCAGCAAAACACGAACTTGACGACACGGCACTCGGCAAGTACCTCCTCCAGCAACATCTTCCAGGCTTGAAGTTACCGATAGTGTCTACAAAGATTGGATATGGGCAGAGTAATCCGACGTTCTTTGTGGACGATGCGAATAACACAAGATACATCTTGCGAAAGAAGCCTTCAGGAACTATAATCTCGCCAGTAGCACACCAAGTGGATCGGGAATACAAAGTATTGAAAGCTCTAGGGACAGTAGAGGGATTTCCAGTACCCAAAGTATACTGTTTGTGCATGGATAGTTCCATAATAGGTACACCGTTCTATGTACGTCTGCCCGAAACCAGTCACGTGCCAAGACCTTCACTCTCTTCCCTCCAGATAACATCTCACTCACAACTCCAAGGTAATGGAATTCATCAAAGGCCGCATAATCACCGACCCAGACCTCAAAACGCTCGACCCAACTGAACGCCGTCGCGCCTGGTCCTCTGTCATTTCCACCCTCGCCTGGCTCCATTCCATCGACCCCGACTCCATCGGCCTATCCGATTTTGGCAAGAAAACAAACTTCTACACTCGCCACTGCAATACCTTTTCTCGCATCGAAGCCCAGCAAGCAAAAGTAAAAGACATTTCCACCGGCCATGAGCTCGGTCGTGCGCATCCCAATTTCGACGAAATAGTAGAGTATGTGAGGAAGAATGTGCCAGCCGAACGAGCGAGTATCATTCATGGAGATTACAAGTTTGATAATGTGATTTTGCATCCGACGGAGCCAAGAGTTATTGCGATTCTTGATTGGGAATTGAGCACGATTGGACATCCGCTTATGGATGTTGTCTATGTCGTTGGGCCGTATTGGAATAGGGCGGCGAAGAAGGGGATGCAGAGGGATGATATGGGAGGCGAGGTGTATGAGCCAGCGGATCAGAGGGCAGCGGGAATGCCGAGTGTGGAGGAGTTGTTGGATGAGTATAAGTTGATTGCGGGGTGGGATCCGAGGGGGGATCGGTGGGAGGTGGCCAAGGTTTTCCATTTGATGAGGGTGAGTTGTGCATTGAATAGGTGGGAGGTTATGGGACTGGGACTGGGACTGACATGTTGTAGGGTGCTACGATTAGCCATGGGATCCAGGCTCGCACGATTAGTGGGCAGGCGAGCAGTGAATTCTCGCATATCTACTTTGAGAATACGAAGAGAGGTTTGGATACAGCGTTGGGGTTGGTGAGGGAGTTGAAGGAGAACGAAATGCAAAAGAGTAGTCTGTAGTAGATTGGTGCAGGTGAAATTACAGTATCATAATCATCAACACTACAGGCATCTTCCAGTCGTTACTCTCCTTCGTCGTTGTCCAATGGCGATATTTTCCACCTAAAGCGGAATACCAAACTCGTCTATTTCGATGTCGTTGTTGTTGCGGCCTCCTTGTAATTGCGGCCACAATCTCTATCCAAATTGGGGCTTATTAATTCACTGCAGTTGTGCCAGTCTTTCCCCACCATTCAGGGCCCCCAAGATCTTCAAAGGTGTGTTCCATACCAAACTGATAATCAGGCCAACTGACACACATCCCACCGCTTTTACTGGTTACATAGAAGGATGTAAAAATCTTATCCCAACAATGTGAGGTCAATTCCAATTTGATATTCTCCAGTTGAGGCAATTTCTCCCTAGCAGCCTCCAGAATTTCCTGATGTTTTTGAAGATGGTAAGCGAGTTGTTCCAGTTTAGTGCGGTTAGGTTCTCTGCAATGCTTTAGGTATTCTGGTACATGCACAGTTCGTCTTGTTCCAGATTCCATGAAAACACAATCCTGACCATGATTTTGATCTTCTATGACGACGCGATTACTATATTATTAGAATTTATGTATGTGTAGTAGGTTGTAATACTTACATATTCCGAAGTTCTAGCAATTCTGCGTAATTTTCAGTATATGGCCAATACATTTGCGCAAAGGTATTATAGGAGCGGAACACAAGGTTCATAATAATCCGGTGAATTTTACTGCCAAAGACATGTTTAACTACATCTACAAGATGTTCTGCAGAGTTAAATTGTCCTGGGCGATCCTCAAAGTCTGACTTGGCCAGTATGATGGTGGTTGGCTGCAGGGAGATCGGTTCTCGAATTTCATCCCCAACATAGCCTGGCTCCTCAGTCGTGTTATACCATAGCTCTGGGAATTCAACCTGACTGAGGCAATACTCAATGGCGTGAGAGCGCGCCTCAGAGCAAGCGGTTGCTATTGGGAGGTAATTGACCAAGATCTGAAATTCATTCTTGCCGAGGTGCAGCCTGCCCGTCCGATGGGAGTCATGCACATAGAGTCTGAGACGTTGTCTCTCTGAATCGGGTGATATGTTCTCGTAGCCAATGAATGCCTGCCGCAACCGCTCGGCAAGGGAGCCATTCTGACAGGCAGCAGCAGTGCAGGCATGTGACTTGCTGTTGGCGATGCTAACGTTCATCGAAAATCAGAGGCCGGAATGGAGTATCATAAATTCTACATACTAGGATTTGTTAAAATGATGTAGGCTATGTCAGGACATAATGTCTCACCCTCTGATATTGAATGGCAGCAGCCGCTGACCAGATCATGTCTCGAAGTTCTCGCGGGAGTTGGGCGAAGGTGGTTGGTGGCATTCTGCGAGTGAAATGTTTTCCAGGGAATGAAAGTACTTTGATTTTCCTTTCACAAGATCAGCTGGAGACTTATATGCTGGCAGTCCGCCTTACGGTGACGCGCGTGCCTTGTTCCTGTGTGCGGCACAGACACGGGGTCGCAAGTCCGCCCAGCCTATCGGTGGCGTGCCATTTTACCGAAGGACCTATCTAGATACGTGTAATGAAACGCATTGTTGAGGCACATGATACTTGCGCTGGTTGGAGGATCCTATGCGTTGGGTAACTTAAGGAATCTTGGGTAACACAAGGAATCTTGGCGTGTTGCTATGATTGTAGTTTGATAGATCTCTTTAGTAACCCCTATTATAAGGTTATGCTCTTTGGACACCAATATATCAGCCGTAACGAACTGAACGTAACAGAAGCGTTCAAAGTACGGGTCTTTGTAGGCTCAATGTCCATATTTCTGAATCCGTTCTTCTTCGTGTTCTATAAAGGTTGTTGGACATACTTCTGGTAGACGTCTCTTAATGGACGGCTGTGCCTGAGGCGAGTTTCGTAGGATATCCGTAGGTACTTCCGTAGGTTCAAGAGTAAAACTGTCTCAACAACGCGGTCGAGTGTATGCTACCCATACGTGAACTTACAGGGACTGTCAGATATCTTTCCTGACGGTGCAGACAACGATACATCATGGACAGGTGAATTGATTAGCACCAACTCGTAAATAATCTCCGGAGGCGTAGCTGAAGATGCCAACTACAAGTTGTCGGCCCAGAGGCATGGCTGAAGATGTCAACTTCAAGTTCTCTAGCCGATGGCGTAGAGAACAACACCCTACAGACCTGTGTAGTGCTTGCTGTCAATCCGAGGACAACATCCGAAGCTGGATTGGATATACCTGTACCAGGTGTTCTATCCGGAGATTCAACCGATGATACGTGGTAGACACAGAGTCTTCTAGAAAACCTTCAACATATTTGAAGAAATATTTATTAGTAAGTTAATCCTAGCTTCATTTAATCTAGACTAAGATATTATACTACCGTCACAACTTCAAAGAGCGTAAAATGGTCGGCCTCTTTCCGCTTCAAGACTTGCTGCGCAACGGTGGGGAACGTAAAGGTTGGAATGACCCTGTGAGGTCAATATGGTCGATGACTGAGAAGTGCAACCAACGTCAGCTCTCCCTCGAGTCCGGTAGACTCAACGCCATCACAGGAATCTTCAACGTGGCCACCGCAAATGCTCTAATATCGGGGCACATATGGGGACTTACTGTACGGAACAAAGAAATGGCTTCGTCATGGCTATCAACATGATCGGTTCGGTTCGCAAAAAGTCTTTGCTGGCGTATATTTCACGGACAATTACCAAGAAGAAGACCCGAGTTCCCTTGAGAAAGAACCCAATGATGGAAGAGAGGTTGATCGTACTGGGGTGAGCGGGTAGTAAAATGGTGAGAATGCACATTTCACATTCAGATTACCCCAAGCACATAATGTTAGAATACTGCTGAGATCTGGTAGGAAGGTCATGTTTTAAGTTCAAATTACTGCTCACCTTGATTTCAAGGATGAGAGTATCATTTCCTAGGGCAGGCTCCGTTGGATCACCGCACTGATGCAAAGCCGTACGACACTATCAATATAACGCTAGAGAATTTTGAAGGAGACTCTGGCACATCGTGGAATGCCTATCCTACTTCTGTGCGCTCAACCAAAGTTGACTTACAGACTGTCATGGGTAGCCGTGTTGAGAGTGTTTTGCCAGGTGAGCAACATTAGGGAATGGATCAGTAATCGTCCGAATCCTTCGCCTATATATGATTACTTTATCCCCATGGAACTGACAATTGATCCATCAATTTCATTGGCCTTCGCGCATACCCGAAGCCAAGCCAGAGGCGTTTTTCGAGTCTTCGGCTGGTGATGACAGCCTCATCGGCCGCATTTACTAAGCCATCCAGCCAAGCGACGGATAACATGACCGCACGCATGGAAACCCCGAACAAGCAATTTGTGATCAGTTCGGGAAAGAATATTGGCACATTAAGGTTTCTCGCGTAGAAATAGAAGATAGTGTGCTTACATCACCAAGAGTCGTAATATAGTGTTCGTTGGGGCAGTAGTAACGCACATCCATATCGACATGATTAGTTGTAAGCTGGATATGAGCCTTGGCATATATCTTGGCATCACGTGTACTTAGCCTATATCAGTATCTCAAGCTCGATCGATCAGCACAATAGACCAATTCCTTCAACCTCAACCTGCACCACCACCAAGCTTACATTAGTACACAGGCTAGGGGATGGTACGGCACGTATAGCTCGCTGCCTCGGAGGACCGAGGGGATATAATAGGAAAAGTATAAGAGAACGTAGATTGCAGAGCAACAGAGAGTCATTAAATTGCGACTCACTTCGAAAATTTACTTCACTCCACCCTTCCCATAAACTTTCCGTCACCATGACACCAGCACCAAATTCCGAATACACCGTGTATAGAGGAGTCGAGGGGGCAGTCAAGAAGAGTGCAGCTCAACTCCCAGCTCTAGGTCCCAAAGACATCCTTGTTAAGATCACACATTCTGGTCTCTGTGGAACGGACCTGGCCTTCGTGCCGTACGGCATTGCGCTCGGCCACGAAGGTGTTGGCATCGTGGAGGCGGTCGGAAGCGAAGTCACTCAATTTAAGGTCGGAGAACGTGCCGGTGGTGGCTATCATCGCAACTCCTGCGGCCACTGTTCCTATTGCTTAACTGGACAAGACATCTGGTGCTACGAGCGAAGTGTCTATGGCGAGAAAGACTATCATAATGGTACATTCGGAGAATACTACATCGGCGTCGAAACATATCTCCACAAGATTCCCGAAGGCCTTGCGAGCGAACACGCGGCCCCACTTCAATGTGCGGGAGCGACAGTGTACAACGCTATCAGCTCTGTGGTGAAGCCTGGAGAACGTGTCGGCATACTCGGCATCGGCGGTCTAGGCCATCTTGCAATCCAATTTGCACGCAAACTTGGTACTGAAGTTGTTGTTTTCAGCACGAGCAAGAACAAGGAGCAGGAGGCGAAAGACTTCGGTGCCACCGAGTTTTATCTGCTTGATGAGCTGGAGAAGCTTAAGGCACCAGTCAACACGCTTGTCGTTGCTGGCAATACATACCCAGACTGGAAGAAGTCAGTGATTCGCTGCAAGCCATGTTGGCAACCGTGCTGATGTCTCTTCAGGTTCTTAGTGAAGGATGTGCTCGCTCGTGCGGGTAACATTATTCCCCTCGCAGCTCCTAATGGCGACCTAAGCCTCCCGTAAGTGTATCAATCGATTAATATCAACACTGAATGTTAATTTTCTTGGTAGAGCGTTCCAAATGTTCTTCGATGGATACAATGTCCGCTCAAGCTTGGTTGCATCGCGTGCTAAACACGATGAGATGCTTGAATTCGCCGCTGTTCAAGGTGTCAAACCATGGGTAGAAAAGTTTGATCTCACTGAAGATGGGCTATTAGAGGCTATTACTAAGATGAAGGGGAACAAAATGAGGTATCGAGGTGTTCTGGTCGCCAAGGATGTGTAGGTGAATTGACAAGAACGCGTTTGGGGAATTGAGAAGGCTGGATCTGACTCTGATAGGGTATCAGGTAAACTTTCGGCCAGACTTTGAGTAATGAGACATGGCAATTAAGAACTAGATCTTGATGAACTTGTGCTGACGGGGATCATGTGATGCGCCGAGCAAGACGAACACGGGTGAAATGGCACGTGAGCACGTGATGTCGGACCTGAGCTAACGGTGATCCCGGGATTCGGCTAACAAAAAGTCTACTCAACTTGTCTTTTCCGGTCGTCCTCAACTCACAATCTTCCACCTCTTCTGTATTAATATTCTCCAATGGTTTCTGGCGCCGATGTAAGCCTATAGGTGACTTACATATCGATGTTGATAGCCAAGCTAAGTGCACATAGGATTCGAAAACGCCGCCCTTAGTCTCGTTGATGGCTGGCGGTGTCGCCGGCGGCATCGAAGCGTTCACCTCTGTGAGTTTTTCTCACAGGTCCCTTCAACCTTGGATTCCGATACTCATGGCGTGAGCAGTACCCTTTAGAATTTGCGAAGACCCGAGTTCAGCTTCGTAGTCAAAAAGGCACTCCAACGCCGCGCAACCCTTTCCTAGTAGTCACTCAAGTGTATCAAAAGGAGGGACTGAGAGCGCTGTACAAAGGATGTGCTGCTCTTGTCGTGGTATGTCTACTTCCACTTCCCTTCCTTATCGTTGATATTTCGTCTCTGCAAAGCACTTGTTGCTTGGCGGAATTCCTTTTCCGAGGGCGGTATCTGAACATCATGAATGACCAGAATACTGACTCAGATATAGGGCTCGATAGCTAAAGATGGTGTCCGGTTTCTCTTTTTTGATCAAATTAAGAATTCGTTTGCTGATCCTGAGACGGGAACACTCTCGCCTCTACGAAATCTCGCAGCGGGGATGACAGCTGGAGTGGTTGCCTCTGTCACCGCCGTAACTCCGTCAGAGCGCATAAAGACTGCTCTAATTGACGATGCCCGAACAGAGAAGAGGTTCAAGTCAGGACTCCACGCAACCCGGGTCATCTGGGCCGAATCCGGCATCTTTGGTCTCTACCGAGGCTTGGCTGGGACAACATTGAAGCAAGCATCCGCCACGGCATTTCGTATGGGGACCTACAACATCCTGAAGGACTACGAAAAAGCAAGAGATATCCAACAAACCACCGTGATCAACTTTGCCAACGGTGCCGTTTCAGGCATTGTCACAACTATTTGCACCCAACCATTCGATGTCATCAAGACAAGATCCCAGAGCGCGCAAGGAACAAGCACAGTAGAAGCCGTGAAGAGCGTATTGATAGATTACGGAGTGCGAGGCTTTTGGAAAGGCACTACTATGAGGTTAGGCCGGACCATTTTCTCGGGTGGCATTCTCTTCACAAGTTACGAGGCTGCAGTCAAGATCATCCAGCCTTTGTACTCCGGCACAGCGCATACGATAGGCGCAGAGGCATAAACTATTTATTTCTATCTCCTTTGAGATATTTTCTTGGCTATCTACGTTCCGTCTGATCTATCATGTCTTGCAATCATACTCATCGATAACACTCACCGGTTTCACGAACTGCCCTAGCGGTTTATACTCTAGATGGTCCATCCCAAAAGCTTTGGGGCCTCCGATTTCAATACCTTTGGGACTTGTCCACCGCTCACTAGCGGTGATCCCAATGACAACCACCAATAGTCCATAGCGATACTCCGGCGTCCCAATATTCTCCCCGTTCTGGGCATCGATGACGGAAATGAGATCTGGCACAATGGCGAGGACGTTCTCATTCTTCTCTTCACCGACTATATCCTGACCACCCTCGGGGAGCCTGATCGCGGCTATATTCTCGTTCTTGAAGGGTATTTTGATCTTTCCGATAAACTGGGAACGGCTGTCTCCCGTAGTGTTGATGGTATCCGTGCCTTCAATTATGACTTCGCCATAGACGTGACCCATCCGAAGGGTCCGCTCTACTCCGACAATCTTCCCTTTGAACAAGACACGGCCTGTCCTGGAACCACCAACAGAATCGATAATTGCTTCTGCAACTGTGTCGATCCGATTCTCTTTCCTTGTTCGTGCTACCTCCCGACCGATCCTCCAGGACAAAGAGATTGTATGCTCGACCGCCCATCGCTTTGTCTCTGCGCCAGTTACAGGACCATCTGCGACACCAATACTTGAGCCCAGCTGCGAAAGCGCTGCCCGAAATACCTGCTCGACCTTCAGATCCGAAGAGGCAGTTGGCATATAGATTGTGTTCCCATTTCCATCGCTTCCAGCGACTGGTGCAAAGACGATTTCGCGCTCTCCAAAAACGACAGGTGTAGTTTGCCACTTCGTCGGATAAGCTCGTCCCATCCAGTCGCCATCGACAGTTGGCAAATTCATGTTCGTCGAAGCACCAAGTATCATGCCCTGGAGACCATTTCCACCGCCGATTTCGAGAGCAATCATATGTGTTGCCCGGCCGCCTTTATACATTGAGTACAGTGCTTCCTGTGCATCAGTCATCCTAAAGCTTATGTTAGCAACCATCGTTTGATAGGATGAAGCCAAAGACGAACTCTGTGCCTGCCAGCTTCTCGATGCCCACGGTAGGAGACCCAACTCCACCCCCACTTCCGATTAGATCATCATCGTTGAGATCGTACGGATTCATTACTCGCACGATACCTCCAGAGCGAAGTACACCACGCATTCGAAGCATAGCAGAGTAAGGACTTCCACCACCACCCGTGCCCAGGATGTAACATCCGATTGTGATCCACTCCAGATCCGTTTCGGAAATGTACCAAGTACGATATTTAACCGTGGGCTTATAACTAGCAATATCGACTTCTGTGGGCGTGTCGTCTTCGATAGCATGGCCTTGCTGTGGAGTTTCAGTTCCGCTGTGAAATTTCTCTTGGGGTTCAATTTCTTCTTCTACGTGATGTTCAACACTGAGTTCGACAAATTCGTCTGATCGTGAGAAGTCTAGATCACCGGCAGCTCGAACGATGAACCGTGTCTTGTTAGCAATATATGCTAGAGGTAAGCTCTCTATTTCGACGATTTCTGTCGATTCTTCCGAAGCTCCTGCTTGGACGGTTTTCCGCTTCACCTGTTCCGAAATTTCGTCCAGGAGCTCCTTTGATGTTTTCTTCTCAGTCGATTTTACGGTATCAATCACCGCACTCACTCTCGCCATAGCGGCTCCGATGGCATTCGCTACCCCGGACCATTGAGGCTTGATCACTCGGCTTGCGCCTTTCAATTCATCTGGTGAGATAACTGCTCCTCCGCCAACAAGGAGCACAGGGATATCTTCCGGGGATGTCTTCATAGTGTCAATCACCTGCTCCAACATCATCTTGGTCCGTTGTCGGAATTCGTCCAGATCCACTTGTGCCAACTTCCCGCGCACCTTCGAAGCATCGCCAATGTCAACAGTTTCAGAAGCAGCAACTATATAATCGGTAGCCGTGGGCACATCTCCGCCGAAAACCAGGGCCTTCTCTGGAAGTCTATAGCCGACGGATTCAGGACCTACAATGACCTTTCCATCCACCTTCTTTACCAAGGAACCGCCTCCGAGTCCGATGCTTTTGACATCTGGATATGAAAAGTTCATTCGTACACCGCTGAGTTCTGAATATGCGGCTTGCTGTCTCGGGAACCCATTTGCGAGCAGAAGGCCGACATCAGTCGTTGTTCCCCCTACATCAACAACCATCATCGCCTCACCCTTTTCTTTCTTGCCGACCAGGAAAGCCGCGCCTCGCATGCTGTTGGTAGGACCTGAACTGAAAGTTCGAATCGGTAAGCGACTGGCTGCCTCCCCTGAGAGCACTGTGCCATCATTTTGTGTGATGAAAACCGGACACTTCAGGCCCAACGTTTTGATCGGCTCCTGGAAGGATTTGATGGTCTTGCGTGCAAAGGCTAAAATAGATGCATTCAGGATAGCAGCATTCTCACGTTCAAGAAACCCTAGATTCGCCACCTCTTTGCTCAATACAACATCGACACCTGGGATTTCTCTCTTAACGATCTCGGCAGCACGTTCTTCCTGTCTCTCCACCGTGTCGATTGGGCTGAAGATGCCGTTGACAACAACAGTTCGAATGCTTTTCGATTTGATCACCTTACATTGCTCCATAATTTCAGTCTCTTTGATTTCGGAGATCAGACTACCGTCAACTTCGAGACCACCCTTGACTAGTGCGTAATGGCCGAGAACGATCCGTCGGAGAGGAGGTGGCCAGTCAACACATGGTGGAGCATGTTTACTGAAAGAACCACTCAGACGAAGAACAGCTACTTTAGAGAGTCGAGAAGAGTCCTGAGTCACGACAGCATTCACGAAGTGTGTGGTTCCTATCGTTACGCTGGCAACATTCTCGGGGTTGACTGCTGCCGATTTGAACATGGTGGTGATAGCATCAGCGATGCCATGACTTGGGTCAGCAGTCGTAGGAGACTTGTGCCTGCGAAAGCGATCAGCATTGATTCACAGAGCGTTCTTAGCGGTCCCTCAACCATGGTCTCCCGGATGGGTATGAGATGAACAGACTGATCACGTGCACCATCAACACCCATGAACTTACCAAGCCACAATGCCCCTGCCGTTCTCCTCTGACCGTGTTGGGTCAATAATGACCCCATCAGTGTTCGTTCTATCCCACGGTCAACTGATGTCTCTCGAGTGTCCACAAAGACGTTAGACGGAACCCACCCTCCCACATCGACGCCAATACGAAGGTTTCTATGCGTCACCATGATTGGTACCATCAATATTGAACACTGGCAACGGAGATAGTGTTCAAGGAGAGCAAGGAAATACCCCTCGTTGCACCACCGTCTTCGCGCTTGATCTGATAAGATAAAACAGGAAACCCGAAAATCCTGCAGATCTCCGGGCATCGGAGCGGGGCAAGAGCCGAGGTGGACCACAAATCTACGAGATACTTTCCTTGAAGGTCGACACCACTGTAGTAACACAGCATGGTCGTGTGCATATCACACCATCTCCCTCCTCTCATTCGTGGTTTTAAGAAGAAAGCCGGGGGCATTGGTAAGGATTGGTGGCGGTTCCCTGCACTCGAACCACATTGGTCGCCGATCCCTGAGCAATCAAATATGATCTGAGTCCTACGTTAACAACACTGATATCGCACACCTATCACGGGTTACGGAGGGGGGCAGTATGACTGCTGGTGCTCGTATTGATAGGCAGAGTGTGCGCTTGGCTTTGCTTGGGGGGGGACTTCCCTCGTACGGAGTCGTGCCTGCAGACGACCATGAGGTGGGACACCTCCCGTCGACGGGCCGTTGCGACGTCAACCCATCCTTTGATCCTCCGGACGAACAGACGGCGGCACGTCGAAATAGCTGCAATATGGCTTTGAAACGAAGAATTCGTGGATTCAATGCAGGGGTCAGATTGAAGGGCAATGAGGAACTCCACGAACAAACCGATGCTTGGAGTAATCGCGATCTCATTCCTCTGCCTCCATCGAGGCGAACATGGGGCTGGTTCAATTTCTTCGGATTCTGGGCCATTGGCAGTTTGAATGTTGCGAACTGGCAAACACCGAGTACATATCTGAGTATGAGCGTCACACTCCAGTTGAAGTCCCGCACTAACGTTAGACAGCAATGGGCCTCTCTGTCCGTCAAGCAATGGCCGTTATCATTATCGGACGGTTTCTAATCGCAGGGTTTTCAACGCTGATCGCGTGGTGTGGTTTAAAGTGGCATATTGGGTTTACGGTGCAGAATAGGTATAGTTGGGGGATGAGAGCGAGTTATATACCACTTCTTCAACGTGTTATGCTCAACTTTATATGGAATGCGGTACAGTGTAAGTGCTGTGATGCTATTCAAATATTGGTCCATCGTGTCTAACAGCACGTATGAACAGGCTGGAATGGCGGTCTCTTATGCACCGTTTGCATTACGGCCATCTGGCCTTCTTTTGCTAGAATTCCAAATACATTTGGTCCCAACATGCCCACTACGACTTATGAGTTCGTGGGTTTTGTAGTGTTCTGGTTCCTATCCACACCTTTCTTATGGCTGCGTCCGGAGAAATTCAGAGTTCCGTTCTTGATTGTCTGCACTTGGTGTGGTCTTGGTGAGTTCATGACTTGGAACTATACACCGTTGTTGTTAGACCGACCTAACGAGCGTCCCAGGGATGTTTGTCTGGATGATTTGGGCTGTTGCTACTGCTCATGGGCTCGGGCCATTGTGGAACGAAGGAACCAAGATACCCGCTGGTTCACAATGGAGTTCGAGCTGGATCATGATGGCGGGCATCAACCAGTCCGTGGGCTCACTCGCAGCAGGTATCACAAACGGATCCGACTTCTCAAGATACGCAACTCGGAGACGAAGTTATGTGATCGGTACAGTGCTGAGTTGCATCGTCACCGGTGTTTTGGTGTCCTTGATCGGGCTCATCACTGCTGCGGCTTGTCAGAAGATATACGGCGAGATTTACTGGAACCCACCAGACCTCCTGATGGTCATGATGGACTCGGGGAACGGTTCATCTAAAGCTAGAGCTGGTGTGTTTTTCCTTTCGGCAGGATTCGCATTCACCGCCATGTTCGAAAATATCTGCGGTAATGCTGTCGCGGGGGGGATCGATCTCGCTGGACTCTTCCCCCGCTACATTGACATCCGCCGCGGTGCTATCATTACCTTCCTCGCAGCTTGGATAGTTCAACCATGGCAGCTCATCAACCGCGCTACGACTTTCATCGCCGTCTTATCATCTTTTTCGGTATTCTTGGCACCGATCATCGGCATCATGGCTTGCGACTATTACCTTCTGCGAAAGCGAAGAGTGAGGCTGAGCCATCTCTATAGAACAAAGGATACATCGTACTGGTTTTGGAAAGGAGTAAACTGGAGAGCGATTCCGGCCTGGATCTGCGGGTTTGCGCCGACGATTGGTGGGTTGGTTGTTACTGTGCGGATGGACCCAAATCCACCACGAGCGCTAGTACAATTGTATTACATGGCGTTTTTGATCGGTATGTGGTCTTCCATCCCTGACCTACATTCTATCTTCTCTCAAGATATATACTGATCAAGAATCCAGGCTTCTTTATCAGCGCCACCATCTTCTACGGTCTTAATCTGGCATTCCCAGTCCCAGATATGGACCAATACGATGAAATCGACGTATACGGCACGTTTACCCCTCAAGAGGCAAGAAGGGTTGGTGTCATGCCGTTAGACGAGACGGATGGAATGGCGGTTGATGAGACAGGGTTCAGACATGGCTCGGTAGATCATGTGACTGTAGAGGATGGGAAGAAATAATGTGGCAGAAAGGCGCAATGATGATGGTGGTGGTGATGATGGTGATGATGATGATGATGATGATGATGATGTTAGTTAAAGAGGACGCGGTGTCAATGTGATGAATCACTGATGTATGGCATGACAGTAGACACATGTTCTGCGGAAAGCACAACTTGCAGGCGAGAACACATTTTTAGAACGTTGATTCAGGGACATGTTGAGAGTGTGGGGTGTTTTAATATCTGCCGTCTTCATTTGCTCATGAGGCTTCTCGTGGTTGTCTTTCCGCAGTCGCGAACCAGGCACATGCGGCGAAATTCGTTCTGTCTTGGTTGATCACGCCTCTTCGAATTCGTGTAAACATCGGTTGGATAGTTATCTCCGACAATCTCCATTTCCGACGCTTCCCTCGCATTTGAGTGTCTCACTGGAGAGAAGTGTCATGTTGTTGTAGCTGTGAGCTTTTAGAAGTTAACAGCTGAGTCACAAATGTCGCCCACATGAAGAGTATAGTATCTTTCTTTTTAGCTTGGGGGATGCCACCATATGAAGCTTTGTAAAAGCGGACTGAACATTGGAGTGGAAAAATCTTATTTTAGGAAAGAGCACTCTTTTGACCACATGGGTTGAAAGTGAGAAGAATTTGTCAGTTAAGTTAAGGGCTGTGTGGCTCTGGCCGCGCATGCCTAATTCTTTCCCTGGTTGTTTGGATACGCTCATGTGTTGCTAGAATTCCAATTCCAGCGAGACACAAGCCATAGCATGTCATGCCCAACATGTCACAAGATTGATCAGAATTTTAATCGCAAGCTGTGTTCATGATGGTTTCCTACTTCCGTTTCGTTTAAATGAATTTCTTTTGAGATATGGCTGGGAGGGAGGAGAGGAACCATGCATTGGACATCGAAGGGTTTATTAATATGCGCCTCGCTGATTATGGCAAACATCAAAATCACGGAGTATCATTTTAGGAATTCAAACTGAGAGAGGGAAAGTGTAGGTGGGTGAATGGGTGGGAGGGTGCTCAATTTCATCTTCTCCCGTTGATGGGCTTGAGTCTTGCTGAGAGGCTGACATGATATGATTGGATTTTAGATTTTAGTGCGATGAGCTAACCACTAAGACATTAAGAAATCAAGCCTGGAAGAATGCGCTAGCGTGTCCACCATTATAGCGCTCTGGATGTTGGAACTGGATCATGTCCTTCCAAAGAATATGTCCATTCAAAATTTGTTCAATGTATGTACCTCAACCTCCACTTCTTATTTCTCCAACGAATCCCAATACATCATAACTCCGTACGTGTAAGGATCTAGAAGAATACCTTGCTCTGGTTCGGTCTCGTCCAAGTTATTCCAAATTGAGCTATCTTTCTCTGCCGTCGGCGTGAAATTTGTGAACCACATCTTTCCAAACGCAACGGGTTCCCAGTTCAACCAGTTTCCTCTTGAGTCGATTGGATTGCTGTC
This sequence comes from Amniculicola lignicola CBS 123094, assembly GCA_010015725.1. Taxonomy (NCBI): domain Eukaryota; kingdom Fungi; phylum Ascomycota; class Dothideomycetes; order Pleosporales; family Amniculicolaceae; genus Amniculicola; species Amniculicola lignicola. The sequence goes on along the minus strand of ML977584.1, from coordinate 379,967 downwards.
ATGCTAAAGCCTCCGTTAGTGTTGATACTTTCTGAAATCTGCCTAGTGTCCAGTTGCAAGCATGAACGTACCGCGAACCATTTCCCCTCCGTCAAGACTTCAGCCGCATCAGCAAGAATATTCCCTCCAAGAGATGCCTTGTCATCATCCCTTCCATTCAATGGTCCCGGTCCTTCACCAGCCCACTTCCCACACACCACCTTTTGTTTCTTCCCTAATCCGCAGATCCCGTTCCGGCTCTTCAGTACCACGTAAGTTGAGTTACCGAATTGGTCGCTGTACTTGAGGCCTTTTCGCGACGCGGAGAAAATACCGCATGTGGTTTTATTCAGCGTCCATTCGAAGGAATCCGTGATGCAACCCTTGTCTCTGCCATCGCCGAAGCCATAGCCGTTGAAGGTCATATTTTGCGCAATCATGTGGCCGAGGCCCTTGAAATCTTTCGGGGCAGCGAGAGTGAGAGGAAGGGAAGCCGTGAATATTATGGGGGCGAGGAGCTTCATGGCGAGATGTTGAGGCCGTTGTCTCGTCACAGATGCCTTTTTACAGTGTAGATGGCTCACGACTCAATTCTCGAAAAACAGTGACAGAGAATCAAGTCCACTTTTCGACGATAGTGTTCAGATGAATGGCCAACTACATCGCGGGACGTGGAGCTTAAGTATCTGTCATCCCCATTTAAGCTCTTCGATACCACTGATCACAATGCGCTCAGATGGCACAGCACTCGCACGGGATCGGGCTTTTTATATGACGTCTGATCAGCTTCTGGGTATTTTTCACTAAAGGGAATCCTGTTTGATATAATAGATTCCCTTAGCGGCTCATCCTCGTGGAAATCCAATATAATCTGTAGCGCCGAGATTGAGGCTAGATTCATTAACCGAGGAGCCGGAAGGAGAGTGCACCTGACCTTGACAGGGGGGCGAGACGAGGACTTCAACATAGCAATAAGATACTCTGTTGAAGATGTTACTGAGAGGAATGTTCTAAGTTAGTGTATGTATGTACGTATGTACAAGAATGGTAACAAGACAGGGAGTGCTAATTTTGAAACGCCAAAGCCGAGCCTACAATGATACACCTGAGCAGAAACACAGGAAAAGAAATAGCGCCACACTTGCATCTCCCTAAGTTACCATGCACTTATCTCGGGGTAGTCTTTCGTTTCAATCGTAGAGGGGAATTCACTAAGGGATGCCGGAACAGTTTGAACCTGGCTATACACCTCAACCTTAAGGTTAGGGACCTCAGATGCCGGGATAACCTTGCGACCCTAGAATACATATTAGCTTAAACCCTCCGCTAATAGGAAACAGAGTCCAACTTACCACATCTTCAATCTTCAGCTTCAAATTTGTCTTCAAGTACTCCACAACAGCAGACTCGTCATCGCTCTTCAACTTTCCACTTTGCTTGTCGCCAGCTATCTTTGCGCTCAGGGTGACGACACTTGTGAAGACGAAACTCTCGTCGTTGGAAGCCATCCTGTCGAACATGGTGGAGAACGATCCAGTGAAACGATCATCCAGAGGCCAGTCAATGGGCGTGCTCTCTGGCTCACCCAAGAAAAGAGATGCGACAAACCCAGCGGGCATTTTGACTGTCGCACGGTACTCTCTTACAGTCTTCTCTCCGCCTCCTTCCTGTCGGACAGAAAGTTGTGCTGGAACTGAGTCATCATAGAGAGTTCTTATCTTGGCCTTGAGTGTAGCATTCGAAGGGTTGCCGACAAGCTCGGGATAAGTGTATCCAAGTTTAGTAGTGTCGCGCACGAGCGCCGAAGTCCAGAAGTCACCCTCTGTATTACGATGGAATGGGTGAAGAGGCGTGAAGTCACCAATGGGCTCTTCGGCAGAACCATCCAGTGTGAATGTGTTCTGACGCGAACTCCTTCCAGGTGTGACATATGTATCAGGATACAAAGCTTGCCAAATGGCAAGTTGGCGATCAACGTTAGCGTGATGTAGCCAGAATACAGGATCGTACGCAGCCGTATCAGGTCTTTCCATAGTCCCTTGTGAGAAAGTCGAATGGATAGTGCCATGTACAGTTTCGAGATTCCCAATTTTATCATCGCCCCCCGGTGCTTGGTTGGAAAATCGATTGAATGGCAGCCAGTTTGTGTATAGCAGCATGAGGCGGCTGCGAGCCCACCCGAGATTGGAATCAATGCGATTGATGTTTGCCTCGAGGTTATCTGTTGGTGCTGCACTGGGGTACTTATCAGGAAAGCGAAACGTTTTATCCCACTCGCCGTAAGGATCGTCCTCATAAAACGACTTGAAATCTTCAGGTCTCTTGGGGTGGAAGCGGTAATCAAAGAGCGGATTGTCAATAGTAGCAACAGTATTGTTAGGGAAGGTGACGCTGATAGTAGGCTTTGCAATACTGTCAGGGAGAACATGTTCCCCTGCGGGGGGTGTCTCCGCCCAATCCCAATAGGGTAGACGAAGTTTTGTTGCCGCATCTCGATAACGGGCCTTGACTGTTGCATCCTTGATCTCTCCCACGATTTCGACGGCATACTGGTGTATGAGCTGCTCGTAAAGCATCATGTAAGGGCGGTGCCACGTTGAAAAAAGAAGACCGTTGTGTGTGCAATATCCCCAATGATAGTCTTCACCTTCTGGGAGCACTCGTCCTTGAACGCCGTCCCATGGGATGTATGGTTGCCCGTGAATACCTAACACCATCAATAGCCGTCTATATGAGGGTAATTCAGGATTGATTCGTGATCCTTACCGGCAAGTTGGTAGAAGGAAAGTTTATCTTGCTGGTCTCGAGCCTTTAATCTTTCGAGAGCAAGGAGAAAAAGTGTCCACATGTCCCGGTTTTCGGGTTTCCTCCCTAGGTCTCGAATATTCAGTCGCGGCTGGACTCCTCCCTCTTTGATTCCAGTAATCACGTAGTAGTCATTTTGTCGAGATTGGAGACTATTTTTGGACGCTCCGATTGGGGTTGCCCACGAACTTAGAGGGAAGATGGAAGACGCGGCAACAATCGCGCCAAATGAATGGAAACCAACCATGTTGGCACACTTAGGAATAGAAGGAACGGCGAGTGCACGATTTCGTACAAACTTAGAACGAAAGGCCGTGGATGGATGCAGAGCGTAGCTGTACCCGGCGCCTTTATAGCAACAAAGCTGAACAATAGCAGGATCCTAACTGCACGCCTTGTTCCCACGTGCGTCATCTTGGCATATCGAGAATGATCAATTGAGGAGAGAGTAAGCCTAGTAATAACATTGGAGTTAAGTGTTCTATGCTGTGATGTGTACGCAGGTTCGTGATGCACTGACAACTTCCGGCTCTGTGGGTCATCCCGATACGAGCACCTGGTGTTTGGTAAGATCCTTCCGCTATAAACGTTATAGCGTGTTACAGCTCCTGCTCGTTGGGGCCTATAGGTGTTCATCGATGGACGTGCGAAGGATTGCTTCGAGAACAAAGCCTCCCCACGTGAAATGATCGATTATGCATGCACTTGGCATATGCAACACGACAGTCGTGCATGCAAGACATTGGAGGTGATTGCAGGATCTTTCCTATTGTCGTGCGAAAGATTGCTTCCTCCGTCTGCGCTCTTACGTTAAATGTTGTTTGCTGGTGTTTGTTTCGTTTGTGGCGAGAAGGTATGCCTTAACGTTTTCTATGCCACTGTGCATACAAGGAACGTTGATTGTGTTTTGTCCATTGCCCTTGAAAGAAGGTAGCTCCCCGATATACCAAAGACTTATTCCAATCGGAACCTTTGGTTTGTCGTTTGATTTTCCACCGCGCTCACTTTAAGGTGGCTTGAGAGATCGCGTTGTTCGACGCTGGAGAAGAAGAAGCCTGGCTTTGATGTACAGCTCTGTCCATCCCTGCATGCATTCACCGATGGTCTGAGCGTTGTGGTTAGGGGCGACAGGGCGGGTCATCTAACGTCAGCCATCCACACAGCCCTACTGGAATCGTGTATGCCTTCGAATCACATCACGATTGGTGCGCGTACTTGGAACTGCAAATGCTGTATCGGATGGATATTCGGTGCGTGGTCCCGTATTGCTTGTTGCGCAGCGTGGTAAGTAGCTTCGTTTCTTCCTGGGGGTCATGTTGGGTTGGTCAAAGGATGTGACTGCGAGCACACCAACGACTCGACTAGAGCATATGTATACTATACTAAGAGCACGTACCTTTACAACGAGGAGCACATCCTGTAGCTTACGTGCACATGCATTCAACAGAAGCATTCGCGTTTTGGTGCATTCATGGAGTCATCAAGATATTCGCATGAATGCCTGATTTTAGAATCGGTAACGGGGTTAGAGGATGAATGATTCACTCTCAACTTCGTTGTGCTCTTGACTGGTGAATGATAAGCTGAAATTTGGAGAAAGAACAGGTTGCAGAATTGCAGAGAGATCACGAGTTGTACGCGACGACAGATAACGCGCTAAGAGCTTCCAATTAGCCTAGAGGACCTGTCCCTATGTAGTTAGACTCCCTACATCGACCGAAAATAGTGCACAATCATGCCTGCAGAGGTATTGTGAAATAAAATGTACTTCTGTGAATACTCGTACAAAAATGCAAACGTGCTCTCAGCCCTGTCCCCTGAAAGGATGAGCCCTGGGAAATGATATGGACGCTAAAAGAGAGCGACTTTAAGAGATAGGTGATAAGAAAGAACGCTAATAGAAGAATAATGTTGCTTTGTGTTCTATGAAGCGGATGGTGGCACCCTAGGTGGAGATGTGATCAGATTTACCCTGGGTTATCAATAGCGGACGTCCGATTATTCCGGAGACTGTAAGAAACCATATGTTTTAAACTGTTTTATGGAACCGTTGTGAAGTGAATTGCCTAATTTAGTGCTTTTACCGCACTTTGTCTAGTTCCGCCCGGACACAAGAAGTGTCCGACCTAATCATGTGATCGATTTCCAGTACTGATTCTGGTAGCAAACTTGGCTTACCAGGAGGCTACGGTCGGGCTCGGAAACTTCCCGTGTCCGATCGTAACTGGAATGGTGTAGAGAATACCCTGTCATAAGTTGACAGTATATGTAATTGTACTAGCGTGCTTCAGCGGATGGCACTTTTGTTCAAACCCAACGAATCGTGTCAGACCGAGCAAATACCTGGAGCCTAGCACATAGAAAGTCCATAAAGCAAGAAATAACCCAAAGGACCTTCTGATGAGGCGTGCTCCGTACACAACACAAGGCATCCCACGATTGCTTTTTCACTGTGAGAGAATCACTAATCCAGTGGTCGGGCCTCGGAACATCCATGCATGTTAGCACCAACGGCATTCCTCTACCCCATCAATACACCACATCAATAGTCAATCGATAACTGCACACGTCGAGACCTACACACTTAAGGATCTCTCTGCCATCATGACGAAAACCCCGCGCAGTTACATCGCCGCTTTCATCGACCGCATAATAGCCTGGTTTTTCGGTTTCCCACCCGAAAGAAGCTCCTATACCATCCAAGATCTTCGCATCCCCATCTCAGCCGAGCTGTCACGCATCGAATTAGCAGCAGCTCTCTTCCAACCAGTTGTCACAAATGACACCCAATTCGGAGGGACAATATTGATGAGCGGCCCGTATGGGCGGAGCTTTCCCTTCAATTTGCTCTGTCGCATGTTCGCTGCACGCGGTTATCAAATCTTAAGCGTGAGCTGTCGCGGTACTTTTGGGTCAGGTGGGGAATTCGATGCGTTCCGGAATGATGTAAAAGATGGGAAAGAAGTAGTGGAGTGGATGAGGAAGCAAGACTGGTATACGGGGCGCTTTGCCACCATTGGTGGAAGCTATCTCGGATTCACCCAGTGGGCTCTGCTACAGGACAACCCCCCTCCAGATATGGTCACTGCAGTCATCGAAGTTGGGCCGCATGACTGTTCGCGGCCGATTTGGGGTCACGGTGCCTTGGATCTCGACATTGTTCGATGGGGGGACATGGTCGCACACCAGGAAGAAGGAGGACTGCTGTCAGCACTAAAGAGGAATACAACGGCTTCGAAACGACACCGTCCTGTTTTCAACAGTATTCCTCTCCTGGACAGCCTTCAATCGTACTTCCAGGGATATGCACCGTGGGTTCTCCAACTTGCTAGCAGGTCAGACCTTTCAGACGCATATTACGCACCAATGCAGTGTAACAACGCTCTTGCACTGGCAAACATTCCTATCCTTCTAGTCACTGGATGGAACGACGTCTTCCTCAATGAAACAATGGCGCAATATACCCGTCTCCAAGAACGTGGTTGCGACGTTGCTTTAACTGCAGGACCATGGACTCATCTAGGAGCGGGATCGTCACAAAAGATAAGCCAACAGCGTTTTTCATGGATAGAGGACCACCTTTTTGGCAAAACGAAGGCGCATCGTGCATATCCTGTGGAATACTACGTCACTGGCGCCGATGAATGGCGCAGTGCATCAAAGTGGCCTCCGCAGACCACGACACGCGATCTCTTCCTCTACACCAATCAGCAACTGAGTTTCGAAAAGACCCCGTCTATCGCAACCACATCCGACTTCATCTATGACCCGAAAGATGCAACACCTACTGTTGGTGGGAATCTACTCTTCGGCAAATGCAAGGTCAACGATTCGATGCTCTTTTCTCGTTCAGATGTGCTCAGCTTCACTACCGAGCCACTGAAAGACGACATCGAGGTTTGCGGTAACATAGCAATTGAGCTCAGCCATTCCACCTCCAGCCCCTATGCAGACCTCTTCGTCCGAGTTTCTGAAGTTGATGGGAAAGGTCGGTCCTTCAATATCACAGAGACACTGCAACGTCTGGATCCTAGTCGCGGTACGGATCCGATTCATCTCAAGTTGAATCCTTGTGCGCATCGATTTGGGAAGGGGAAGAAGATACGATTGTATGTGGCTGGTGGCAACTTTCCGCATTATTCAAAGAATATAGGAACAGCGAATAATGATAATAATGGAAGTCAGGTAAGGAGTGTGAAGCACACGATCACTCATGGGGGGGAGGAACTATCGAGGGTGATAATGCCAGTGGTGGCGGTTTGAATGAAGCGTTGGGGTTAGGGGAGGTTCCAGCTATATACTCTGAACGATGAGCCGGCCCCGAAGGGATTAATTCGGGGAGTTTCGACGAAGAAGAGAGGTTAGTAAGAGGGTGTGCAGACTGGAGCACGGCTTGGCAGTCTACAGAATGAGCACCATGATGGCAACAACTACGGCAGTGCCACGGGAACTCCACTCTAAGGGCTACTTACATATTTTCTAGTAATAAATTGTCCATCATAGTACTAAACGAGGACATACTTAGTGCTTCAGAACCCAGATGACTAAATCTTCAAGCGTTGACGTTCTGTGCACACCCACACCAAGGATTTGACTTCAACACGAGCTGCTCAAGATGCATATCCACGACGTGATAATAATCGGAGGTGGCCCTTGTGGCCTCGCTATTGCATCACGACTGCGCGAACACACGCCTTCAGCAACCTTCACAGACGATGAGCACCAACGTTATCACTGGATTCGGAAACATGGACAGAAGATGAACATCAAGAACTACAGGTCTGGTGCAGACTATAATCCAAAATTCTTGCATAAGCCTCATGCAAAGGATGGTCTGGACATGCTGGTTATTGATGCAGAGGGCGCGAAATGGATGACACGCTGGAATCGACTCTTCAAGACTTTCAGCATTACTCATTTGAGAAGCCCAATGTTTTTCCATGTCGACCCCGCAGATCGCGACGCGCTTCTAGCGTATACGCATGAAAATTGTCGACAGTGCGAGTTGCAAGAGTTACCAGGGTGTGTGGGCAAGGAAATGAGCAAACATAGGAAGAAGCAACGGAGGAAAGGGTCCGGGAGGATTTCGCAGAGTGGCCCGGATATTGACGAACGAGATCGGCACGATTACTTTACGCCATCTAGTTCCTTGTTTGATGCCCATTGTAGCAAGATTGTGGACCGATATCAACTATATGAAGGGATGATTCGGCATGATGCTGTTTTGAACATCGAGTATACTTCTGTTTCGTCATTCGATGAATGCGAAGTAGGCAGCGATATATCCAATTGCTCTTCACCAGATGACGAGTCAGCCTTCCGACTCACAACACGAGATGGGGTGTATTTCGCTCGTATCGTCGTCCTCGCTGTTGGGCCTGGAAATGCTCCTTCTATACCTTCTATTCCAGGGCTGCTACAACACACTCTTTATCTAGGACACTGTCATGCCATGCAGCTAAACGACTTCCCATCTCCGTCAGTGAAGAATAAGATAGCAAAAAGGGCTTCAACCAACATCCTAATAGTCGGGGGCGGCCTAACTAGCATTCAGCTTGCCGATCTTGCCCTTAAACGAGGCGTCACCAAAGTTTGGCTACTCATGCGAGGTCCCCTGAAGGTCAAATATTTCGACATCGATCTGGACTGGGTGGGGAAGTTCCGGAACGTAAATCAAGCGTCATTTTGGTCCGCAGACACAGATGAAGAGCGCCTCGAAATGTTTCTCCAGGCACGAAACGGAGGAAGCATCACTCCGAGATATCGCAAAATCCTCGATAAGCACATCGCAAGCGGCAAGATTGTCCTACACACGCACACCACGCTAAAGAGCGTTCAATGGGTACCGGATACCCATATTTGGACCAGTGTAGTATCTTCTCCATCTGTTTCTTTCCCGGAAATGGATTACATCGTCTTCGCCACTGGAGTTCAATCCGACATTCGCACCCTGCCATTCCTGCAGAAATTTCAGAAAGAACATCCTATCGACTGCGTAGGCTCGCTTCCATGTTTGAACGACGATTTGATGTGGAATGATGATGTCCCGTTATTCGTTACAGGAAGATTGGCCGGGCTGAGATTGGGTCCTGGGGCTCCTAATTTGGTGGGTGCTAGGGTTGGGGCAGAGAGGATTGCTTGGAACATCAGTGACATATTGGAGAATAGAAAGGAAAAGAATAGTGTTGGGAAAGGTGTAGAGGGATATGAAAAGGAGGCACTGACTCAATATGCCAGTGGGAGGAGGAATCGGTTTGATAGTCTCATTGACGGGCATTGAGCATGCGGCGACACAGGTGTAAATCGAGGAGGCTCGACATTCCAATGTAGCTCCTAGTATAGCTACCGGGGAGCACCCGAGCAGCTCTCAGGCACGCCATAACAGCGGATGTATGATCACTCGGATTAATGCACTGAGTAAGCCATAGTCAGGCACACAGCCAATCAAATCTCTCAGATCTTGATTATCGAGCAACTGGTCTGTGCGAGGATGAATGCATTCCACTTCAAAAGCGCAACCTCCCACCTTCATACAAAAGCCCGTTTTGCACACGCCGGGATGCATGCTAAGATCTTAAACAACACGATTTGCAATTCTTTCTTGCCTGTAGTTCGAGTACGAAAACTGTCAATCTGGTCCAGCTCAAGTCGGAACACGCGGAATTTAGGAGCCCGGCACTCCTCCATTGGCAGATCATCATCAGGATTGTCGCTCTCTCAACATCCATCTGGAAGGAAGCCAAAAAATTCATTAATCATAAACTTCTCACAAAAGGCAACTATGTCTCGACGCGTTCCTATCGAATCGCAGCGCGTCGACGCTCCTCTCACACAAAGCGCTACTTTTCTCGTCCTAAGCATCAAGGACAGAGATGACACCGACTCCATCAAAACGGTGCGCTCAACTCTTGCAAGCGTCGCAGACTTGACCAAAAATGTATCAATACGGGACCTGAACGCTTCGTTTGCATGCACAGTCGGCATCGGTAGCGATGCTTGGGATCTCGTTACCCATTTAAGAAAACCTGCAGAACTCCATCCGTTCAAGGAATTCCAAGGTGCAAAACATACGGCAGTGTCGACACCAGGAGATCTATTGTTTCATATCCGGTCGGAACGGCGAGATCTGAATTTTGAGTTTGAGCGCCAGCTTCTTGATCTTCTGGGCGACTCCGTAACCACAGTCGATGAGACTGTGGGATTCCGGTACTTTGATGTGCGGGACCTGCTTGGGTTTGTCGATGGGACTGCGAATCCCGTTGGACCCGCTGTGATTGATTCAATTGTTGTAGCTGAGGAAGACGCATCATCATTTGGAGGAAGTTATAACGTAGATACTAAGCGAGTCGCGCAACCAAGCGAGTCGCGCACTTTTATCAACTCTCTACCTCTGCAGCGATCTATATCAACAACGCAACAAGATAATATTAACATAGTAACTATCCTAGATTAAGCAGTATCTACTGCACGCTTCCCACACGTTCGTGAGTTATAGCCTATCTCTCTGCAGCGTGTGCAGCGTGCTAGAGCCTGCCAGCTCACTCCTGATCACGCCTTGCCTTAGCGCATTTCCCCCTCTATCTACTGCTTAACCTCCTTTTTAGTAATAATATCCTCTCCCTCTGCCTTTGTTAAGGTGCCTTGCTTCTGGATCCACTTCTTTTTATACTTTTTATACTCTATAGCAGCCTTATTTGCTCTCTTAAGACTTACAATCCGCTTGCGCATAAGCACAGCTAAGTGCACCATCACCTCAGCGCCCTTTTTGAGCTGATCAAGCGCTATAAGGATAGAGGCAGGTAATAAGCTCTGATGCCTCTGTATCCGATCACAGATTAACATTAATTAAGCCTCTAATTCAAGCGCATTACTAGGTGTTTTGGCTTCCCATAGGGTGACCTCTAGCGCAGGTGGTGTTGGCGTACAAAGCTTCACATTAAGCTTTAATATTACTGCCTCTGGATTGTATAGGACTAGGCCAGCGCCTCAAAAGCTTGCGCAGATATTATCCTTTATAATTAATTAATCATAGGCAGCGCAGAATGCTGGTAGGAATTCAAGCTTACTGATGTGATTGATGCTGTTGCAGATTAGGCTCTTAATCTAATACCTATATACGCGCTTCAGCAGCAAGAAGCAGCCTATATTAAGTAGCTACAGGAGGTGTAATAAATAAGGTAGTATATAGAGAGTAAAGATATTATTCTCCTTGCAGATATCTTAAAAGTTAAGCAAGTTATAGCTCTTATAGCTATTAAAGATAAGTAGCTAATATACCCTAACCTTCTTACCCTCTGTATACTTAATGAAGTGCTTTAGCTACTTAACTCCTATCTTATTAGTTATCTAGCTGTTATTACTAACTGTAATAGCCCAGTTATATAGTATATTATTGCCCTTGTACTAGGCAGAGAGGTAGTACTAGCCTATGAAGATAATAAACAGCAGGATTAGCTACCTAGTAGCGTTGATTCCCTAGATTATACTAACCTACTTATAATTACCTAGCTGTACAGCCTTTGGTTACCTACGTCTCTCTAAGCTAGTAATAACAAGATAAGATAAAATCTTGCCTATTATAAAGCTAGCCTTATTAAAGTTATATATATCCTTATTATAGATACTATACTCCGCCTTAGTATACTATACAAGCTTAAACTAGGCCTTAATAGTCTTAGGATCCTTATAGAGAGCTCTCTGTTAATTATATAGTTAATTATATTATATCTTAAGGCTTGCAGTCTGGTTAATAAAGTTCTTTAGCTAGTCTCTACTAACCTCTCCACTAGTATACTTAGTAAGCAGCTTATTTGCTATATCTTATATAATAGCTAGAGAGGGCGCAAATCCTCATGAATCCAGGTCAAGGATATATCTCTCAATCACCTCCTCTTCTAACTTAGTGAGCTTTTTGGAATTAGGCTCACAATTGCGTTGGGCAAGCTTTCCAGCGCGTTGGCCATAGACTGTTGATTCAGGAGCGTTATACATTGCTGCAGCGCGCCTAGCACTCCGGATCTGCTTTTTATTGATAGCTGAGATAGTAAGAAGGATATCTGCTTCGTGATAGGGCGATTGAGTTGTTGTTGGTTGAGCCATTGTGGTTTGTATGTGACGCGTCGCAGAAAGTGACTGGGTGCGCGACTCGCTTGGTTGCGCGACTCGCTTACCTAGTATCTACGTTATCGTTATCCAGAAATACTTGCACGACCTCAAGGCCTGGAGGACGCTCTCAACTGAGGAGCAAGAATCGATTATTGGACGAACAAAGCTGGATAATATCGAGTTGGACGACGCGGAAGCAGGACATCAGCAGTCGCACAAATCCCTGGCTACGATTGAGGATGAGGATGGTAATGAGTATAGCATATTGCGCGATAATATGCCCTTTGGATCACCTGGATCTGGCGAGTTTGGAACATATTTCATTGGTTACTCTAGGCGATTGTGGGTGATTGAGAAGATGCTGGAGAAGATGTTTGTAGGCGATCCACCTGGCCTGCATGATCGCATTCTGGATTTTTCGACAGCGGTGACAGGTGTGACGTTCTTTGCGCCAACCGCAACGACACTTGCTCGTCTTGATAACGATTGAGCGAGGATATTATTAAAGAGAGATGATGACGATATATGTGAATAATGTTGACCAGTAGTCGTTGGGCTGCAGCCCGCAAACCGTGGTTCGAGGCCCTAAATCAAATCCCCGGCCGAAAAGGGCCTATCAACAATGCTGCGATTGCAATTGTCACAACCCCGGAACGAGAGTCCAGATGCGTTGATGAAAATCCAATCCCACATGAGTACCTACGTCAGGCTATGAGATCATACGATGTCAAGGTTGATAAACATCTCTACTGTCTCATCGATTCAAGCTAGCAATTCCACATCCTCACAATCCCCAAATTAAGTCCTCACGCCATCACCACCACATTTTGGGCCATGAAGGCAATCCTCTTTCTTCTAGTCCTCCTCACTACCACAATCCTCTCCTCCCGTGTCCCGGCAACCCCCCACTCCACACCCCACCAACGCCGCCTCCTCTCCTTCATCCTCCCGAGCACCCCACCCAAGTGTGCAAAAGGGCAAAAGCTCTGCACTGCATCATCCGGCGAATCTATTTGTGCAGACCGCTACGCCACATGCTGCGAGTGGGCCCTCCTGAACGTGAAAATCCCCTTCACGTGTCCGAGCGATCATCCCCGATGTTGTTCGCCAAACTTGACGAATTTGTTGCAGATGATGTGTGGGAATTCGGAAAAAGATAACTGCCTTGGGGCGGGTCTGGCGGCCACTTTGAGGAGTCAAAGACAAAATTGGAGTTTGAAGAGGTTGCCGGGGTAGTTGAGGGGTTGGTTTGATGTCTGTATTGGGGTATATCATATAGGATCTCACTGGGGGATTATGGGGATATAGTCTGAACACATGTCTGGAGTTCAGTTAATTAGTAGAGGAAAAGCCCACTTTTATAATAATCGTCGCCAGTCTTTCGCACTTGTGTTCAACAAACCCCTCGGCTCTATATCTTTCTTCATCCGACACCCCTTAACAATAACATGAAGATTTGTCGCCGATGGCGCCTCCACAAAATCCGCTGAAATGAGCCACTGTCCCAAATAGTTACCTCCCAACAAGATGTTGAAAAGCAACTCTCGGGTTTAAAATTGCATGCTACGGCGGCCGATGTTCTATGGCAACCAAGAAGGAAAGTCTGCATGGTTTGGATTCTTGGAGAGGCGATGGATTCTAAAAGTCTGATGGTACATGACTAGATGTATGGCAAAGGCTCAACAGGCGTCGGGGCGCTGTTCCACGTTTTGTTCCACGTTCTCTTTCCTCCTCTCTTTGTTACTCCCTCTCCTCATATTCTAAAAGTTAAATTGACTAGCTCATATCACTATGTTTTTCGTCTCTCCTCCCCTCTTCTCTGCCCTATTTCGAGATAAGAAACCGACAAAGTCAAGATGTGTTGCCCTCTCCCCCTTCTCTTCCTTCCATCAGTCTCTCAAATTGAAACCACAATTCTGTACAATCATGTTTGTCCGCCTTCTCCACCCTCCCAGGCCTCACCTCTGTCCCAAATTACAGATTAGTCGCATCATCCACACATGTTGTGCTCTTTCTCGTCTACTCCGCCCCTATTGCTATCTTAACCTAACCACAACCCAAGCAATGATGCTTGTTGTGAATAAATTGGATCTATGGTGAGTGGGCAGTTCTCTGCCCGGTTCCGTCTTCCTTTTGAACCAAAAATCTGTTGGGGGCAGCAGTATGTGTTGTGACCCACAACATAAACCTCGAGGTGACCATGTTTCTCCACTCTTGCTCAGTCGGTTTAAGCCATGTTGCAACCTTAGTCCACCAGTCCACAAAATGAAATTGACGTACTAGGCAAATATGCTTCCGACACCTCTCTCGTCGGCGAATACAAGAAATCTGTCCCATGTCCCTGGCGCCTTCCTCCTTCCCACCATATCTAAACAAAATAACTTCTGCCACAAGAAGATGTATTATTCTCCCCCTCCTCATGTTTCACTAAGACCAGAATCCGTCTGCAGAAAGATGGACGTTTTTCTTCTTCCCCTTGTTCCCGGATAAAAGGAACAGGGCAGATATTGACACACGTTGCTGCCTGTCTAGCTTTCACATGAAAGAATACTAAAAGAGAAAGCGATGAATGTTGTCGGCACTTTCCTGCATCCCAAGTGCAAACAAAATGGAAGAAATAAAACACATGTCCCAGTCTCCCCTGCCTTCCTGCTCAGCGATCGGAAAAGTGTACATAGTGCTGGCTCTTCCCTTGTTCCAAACACACAAACCACAGCGGCAACAGAACAGGTGATCAACTCTGTCTTGCCCAAATAAAACACACAGCGGCCTTAATGAGGCATGTTGCGCCTCCTGCCCTGGTTCTAGTATTTATATTCTACAAATGGACTCTACGGTGGATATATGGCAGAGATTTCTTACTCTCCAAAAGAATGAAATACCAGCTGAGATCTTATATGTTGCTACCTCTTCGCCTTTCTGAATATAAATACAAGTGCAAATCAGCCTATGCAGCTCCCTCTGTCTACCTTCTCACTAAACCGCACGATGCCTGCGATGATGCTTGTCGCTGTCTCAGTTCAGCTTCCCATGGAGATTGATAACAACGCCAACAACGACGCATGTGGCTATCTCTTGTCATCTTCCAGATAAAAAGAAACGGCTTCAATAAGGCTACATGTCCCTGCCTCTGTGCAGCCTTTGAAATACAAAAACCAAATCGCCGAAAACGGTGTGTCACTGCCCATCCTTCTCAGTAAAAAGAATAAAAAGAACCTCTGGATAGAGCACGTCGACACTTCTTCTGTCTCCCAATTCCACATGCGCAACGGAGCGCATATCACTGTCTCCAACCAACTTCTGGGAGAAATTGATCGGCAGATGCCAGATGTGCTCGGCCCTATCCTTCTTCCAATATCAACACTCTCACCCTCTTCACAGATTATAACTGCAACCTATACTTGCCCCTCGTTAGAGTATTCTTGAATGAAAAGGACCCCAACAACGCTCCATGTCATGCTATTTCATCATGCTCATCATACCTTTCCGGCTCAAATAGGGCGTTGCACACTATCATGTTCAACTTGCTTCTTTCCTTCCGCTCACTTCTCAAACCAAAATATACCAGCTGATTCTGGCATCCCAAAACAGAGAGGATCTCAGAGCCATGTCCTGGCACGACATGTGCCCTCCTCTTGTTCCCTTTGAGCATCCAACCAGGTCCAATTCACCTCCAATACATCGCCATCTCCATCTCAATCGAATCCATTCCCACCAACGCCCTTCTCTCCGCAAAAATAGATCTTGAATAATTTAACGCCACCTCCCCTTCTATCTCAAAAAGAACAGATATTAAAACGACGAAATGTGGAGGAAACTCCTTGTCAAATAATGATGATAAAAAAGCCTGCATAGTAAAGAACATGTGCCCTCCTTCCCTAGACTAAAGCCTAGTTGCCCAAAGTCCATCTTTCTCTTCCTCTGGATATCTCCATTTAAATACATCCCGATGCAACTCTATATCCATCAAACCATGCCACCAAGGCTACGGTATTTCTAAAAGCTGCGGGCCCTCAGTGTCATCTCCTCCGCTCCCTTCTCACATCCTTGGAACAAAAGAGTAAAAACTCTCTCGTATCAGACAAGCTTGCCTGAAAATTCCATATTTCCAAAACAAGCCCAGACGCACCACATGTTCCCCCCTCCTCTTTGCCAAAACCATTGGGTCCCAGATGTCATGTTCTCCCTGCCCTTCAACTCATCACAAAACCCCCTTCACCTAGTAGTTATGAAAAAGCCCTGCTCGCCACCTCCCTATGTCCAAAACAAGCCCAGACGCACCACATGTTCCCCCTCCTCTTTTCTAAAACCCCTAGATCCCCAATGTCATATGCTCCTATCCCCATCTCCCACCCTTGAAAGAAATAGTCCTGCATCCCGCCGATGTAAAAAAAAGAGGCCTCCCCAACTCCACATTTCTCAAAAGATTTGGAACCCCACAGTATGTCCACCCT
This sequence comes from Amniculicola lignicola CBS 123094, assembly GCA_010015725.1. Classification (NCBI taxonomy): domain Eukaryota; kingdom Fungi; phylum Ascomycota; class Dothideomycetes; order Pleosporales; family Amniculicolaceae; genus Amniculicola; species Amniculicola lignicola. The sequence continues at coordinate 363,624 of ML977584.1, read as the reverse complement.
CTTCTTCCCCAACAAGGCACAACCTCATCTCATAAAAGGCTCGCCAAGCAGCAGATATGAGAAAGAACTCCATATTTCCAAAAGCCTTAGAAACCCACCGTACGTCCCCCCCCTTTCCCCTTCTTCCAAAAGCATACCCCCTTCCCACAAACCCCCCTTCACCCAGCAGATATAAGAAAACCCTACTCCCCAACGCCGTATTTCCGCAACAAAAAATATCTGTAGACCGATTCCATGTCCCCCCTCCCTCCCCCCTCACCCCAAAAAAGCACCAAGAAATGCTCTTGTGTGGCCCTCTCCATCTCCTTTGTTCATTCGTCTCAAGACGACCACGGAAAAGGGACCACGGAAAAGGGACCACGGAAAAACGACACACCCTCTCCCAACCCACGTCCTCAAAACAAGTAAGAAGACCACAGAAATAGACAGCGATGCACACAGCACCTACGAGAAATTCCGCATTTAGTACAAGGAAACAGTCGAGAGTGGACAGATAGGGGTATTGAGAAGAAAGGGAGGCCGGGGGTGGGAATGGGACTATAGATGTAGATATAAATGATACTTTAGATATATATTTATCAAGATAGTAATCATAATAACCATCACCGCCCCGCCAATCGCCAACCAAGCAACTCCCCATGACATGACCGAGCACTAACTTCAAGAAAAGGGGACGCCGCGGATGACGCGCTCACATTTTAGTTTGTTATTTCTATCGACTAGCTAGGGCACATACCCTCTCCTCGCCCATCTACCCCATCCTTGGGTATGCCATCGCATCCCATCCCATCCCATCCCATACTCTTCCCTCCCCACCCCCCTACCTCGAAAGCGCAATATCATCAATCCTCAGTATCATCTTCACCGTCTCCGCCGCCAACTCCACCGCACTCGTACTCACCAACAACGGCTGCAACACATTCTCCTCCCTCATATCGCCCTTAACGCCGCCACTCTTAATACTAACGCCCGCATTCCGCTGACCCTGCGCATGTCTATGTCTCAGCTCCGTAACCACTTTAATACTATTGAGTCCCGCATTCTCCGCCAACGTCGTGGGCACAACCTCCATTGCGTCTGCAAACTCTTTCCAGCAGATTTGCTCGGTGCCGGAGAGGGTCCTTGCGGTGGTTGCGAGCTGGTATGCGATTTCGATTTCGGGGGCGCCGCCGCCGGCTAGGAGGGCCTTTTTCTTGACGAGCGAGCGGATGGCGCAGTGGGCGTCGTGCAGGGAGCGCTCGGTTTCGTCGAGGATGAGCGTGTTGGCCCCGCGGCAGACGATGGATACGGTGGCGCCGGGCGATTTGACGCCGGACACTTTGACGTAGCGGGCGCCAGAGGCTTGGACTTCTTCAACGAGGTCGGCGGTGCCGAGTTTGTCTTCGGTGAAGGAGTCGATGTCGGCGATGGGCTTGCAGCCTGTGCTCTGTGGGGTGTTAGAAGGGGGTGTGGAATTTGGGTATTCAGAGGGGCATACCTTGCAGATGAACTCAATCTCGTCCCGCTCAATGTCCTTGACGACCAGAATCTTGAGCTTGGAGAGAAAGTGCAGACTGAGGTCGTTGACGGCGTCCCGCAAGATGGACTTTTGGATGAAGAGCACGTTGCACTTGGCCTTTTGGATCTTCTTCACCATGTTGAGCAGATATGTCCGCTCCTCCTTGAGGATCTTGTCCATCTGCCTGTAGTCGTTGACCACAATCTGGTTCTCCATGTCCGGCTTCGGGGGGCTGAGCTGGAACTGGATGAGGCCGATCCTCGCCTTCTCCTTCATGGTGGGGCCTCCGGCGCTCTTCACGACGGGCTGGTTCAGCACCAAGCCGTCAATCATGTCGCTGTCCTCGATGGTGCCGCCCATCTTCTTGATGATCCGGATGTTCTTGAGGTCGACGTTGTCGGCCGTCTTGGGGTCGATCACCTTGAGCACCGAGTCTACCGCGATGATGGGGAGTTTGGGCTCCTGGGCTACAATCTTCGAGGACAGCGCGGTGGTGGCCGTCTTGAGCAGCGTCGGGCGGTCCGTCAGCGAGATGGGGATGGACATGTCTGTGAGGATCTCTATCGCCCGTCCCGCCGCGCGCTGGAACGACTCTGATATTATGGTGGGGTGGATGCCCTTGGCCAGTAACCGCTCGGCGGCCCCGAGGAGACTGCCTGCTATAACGACGACGGAGGTTGTGCCGTCGCCGGCTTCCACGTCCTGGGCGTGCGCGAGGTCGACGAGCATTTTGGCGGTCGGGTGCATGACGGACATTTGGTTCAGCATGGTTGCGCCGTCGTTTGTGATGATGGTTTCGCCCTTGCCGGTTTGGATCTGCGCATGTTAGTGTCTGTAATACCTGGGTGTCTAGAGGAGACTGAGCATCCTACCATCTTGTCCATGCCCTTGGGTCCCAGCGACTGAAATTATTAGCTCCGCATTGCTGCACTCATGGCCCTCTACGTACTGTGCGGATAGCGTCGGACACAGCTGCAAAAAGTCAGTTACCAGCTCCGCCAACACAGCGCAGCACTCGCATACCTCGTGCAGCCACAATATTCGCAACGCGGACAGCCCGCGGCTTTTCCTTGTCCTGTTGCCCCAGTCAGTCGATGCTTTTCGAGCTCCCCGCCGGCGCACATACCCGAAAGGCCGCATTGAAGCCGCCTCCGCCGTTTGCTACTGCGTTTGCGGCAGCCATGTTGTATCGAGGGGGCGAGGGGTGTGGTGTTGAGGGGTAATAGAGGGGTATCTCTGCGTGGGCGTGCTGCTGCTGCCTCTCTACTAAATTTCGGACGCGTCGAGAAATCAGAAGAAGGCCTTGGCGTGGTGGTGACGAATCGCCGACTCGCCGACCGCAGCCTGCACACGAGCCTCAAGCTCCCTTCACCTCGCACAGTACACAAACAGCCACATCTCATCCACCACGCCGTCCGCCGCCTCCTCCACCCGCGCAGCCCCCCGTATATCCATCAACTACGCAGCCCGTCGCCATCCCCCGCTGCTGCTGATACACCCGTCACAGGCCGCCCGCCGCACCCGCAAACATGCCGAGTGCCACTGGCCAGAGCTGGGAGAAGTACCAGAAGAACTTCGCCGACGATGAGGTCGAGGAGAAGAAGATCACGCCCCTGACGGCCGAGTGAGCCTCCCACAGCACATTCCAGCCCGGGCTGCAGCTAACCGGCCCAGGGACATCCAGGTACTGAAGACGTATGGCGCCGCACCCTACGCAGCAGAGCTCAAGAAGCTCGAGAAGGAGATCAAGGACAAGCAGCAGATGATCAACGAGAAGATTGGCGTCAAGGTACACATCTCCGGCGCTACACTTGAAGACATGCACTCATGAATGCCAGGAATCAGACACAGGGCTCGCGCCCCCCCATCTCTGGGACATTGCCGCCGACCGCCAACGCATGCAGGAAGAACAGCCCCTCCAAGTCGCCCGCTGCACCAAGATAATATCAGAAGGCGACGACGCCGAGAAGAACAAATACGTCATCAACGTCAAGCAAATCGCCAAATTCGTCGTCAACCTCGGCGAGCGCGTGTCGCCCACCGACATCGAGGAGGGCATGCGCGTCGGCGTCGACCGCAACAAGTACCAGATTCTGCTGCCACTGCCGCCCAAGATCGACCCCTCGGTCACCATGATGACGGTCGAGGACAAGCCCGACGTGACGTACGGCGACGTGGGCGGCTGCAAAGAGCAAATTGAGAAGCTGCGCGAGGTTGTCGAAATGCCGCTGCTCTCTCCCGAACGCTTCGTCAACCTCGGTATCGACCCCCCCAAAGGCGCACTCCTCTACGGACCCCCCGGAACCGGCAAAACGCTGTGTGCGCGCGCCGTCGCCAACCGCACAGACGCAACCTTCATCCGCGTCATCGGCTCGGAACTGGTGCAAAAGTACGTGGGCGAGGGCGCACGCATGGTCCGCGAGTTGTTCGAAATGGCGCGCACCAAGAAAGCCTGCATCATCTTCTTCGACGAGATTGACGCCGTGGGCGGCGCGCGCTTCGACGACGGCGCCGGCGGCGACAACGAAGTACAACGCACCATGCTCGAACTCATCACGCAGCTCGACGGCTTCGACTCCCGCGGCAACATCAAAGTCATGTTCGCCACCAACCGGCCCTCGACGCTCGACCCCGCCCTCATGCGTCCTGGGCGCATAGACCGCAAAATCGAGTTCTCGCTCCCGGACATGGAGGGCCGCGCCAACATCCTGCGTATCCATGCCAAGTCGATGAGTGTCGAGCGCGATATACGGTGGGAGCTAATTTCGCGCCTCTGTCCGAATAGCACGGGTGCGGAGCTGCGGAGTGTGGCGACTGAGGCGGGCATGTTCTCGATTAGGTCTCGCCGCAAAGTCGCGACTGAAAAGGACTTCCTCGCCGCTGTGGACAAGGTGATTAAGCTCAACATGAAGTTTAACAGCACTGCCGTGTACGCTCAGTACAACTAGGTGGTTGGGGCTCACCCTGGTCGCCCTTCCCATGTATATGGAAAGGGCCGTGGGGGTTGGAAGGTGCAAACTGCTGCTCTCCCTCCCTTCCACGCACGCCAGACAACAAATGTATTCTGTACTCTCCTTTCATGCTTGCACTTGTCCTTTTACGCCCTCTGCTTATTCTGCCCCTTGTTTTGGTCACTGTCCAAATTTGTTCACGATGTCTTGTGCCGAGTTCTTTGCGCGTCTTTGCCATGGGAAGCTTCAAATTGACGGTGCTGCAATGCCCGAAACACGCTCGATGTTTTCCTCGAATGCTGCATTTCAACATCGAATCGAGGAATCGAGCTTGACCTTTGCACCTACCTGGGCTTGCCGGCATGGTTCAATCACTAAATGTACCTTTAGTGCAGCAATTGAGGGCGTGCTCTGTCATGCTCACTAAAGACGAAAAGGGGAATGCATGGACTGTGAAGACGGGTCGGGATGAGAGGTGGTGACGAGGTGGTGTATCTTGCATGGGAAATGGGTGCATCGGGGCGGTTGAAGAAAGGTGCATGGGATGGGTGATGGGCAGGAGACACGAGAGTAGCCCGAGGGGTGTGACGGAATACTACGTCTACGCTTGACATGTAGCTCTTTAGCCAGTTATCAGCGGAGTCTAGAGTAGGAAACCTGCTCGTGTACGAGTATAGATGGGTCTGGGTATAGAAAACTTATCCGATCTGCACGCATCACTGTTTTGTACTCTTTTGATCCTGATCATGATCTTTCGATCGCGATCACGATCACGATCCTGATCCCAGACAACACACACACCTGCAGATAATATAGTAGAAGCGAGATACATATGGCTTTTCAGATGGAACAAAGGAAAAATGTGTTTTTTCTACTCGTCGTAGTTGACCTGTACGTAACCAGCCGAAAAAGTCTCACGCCCACACCTAGGGCTACGTCTACGCCTACACCTACATCCACACCCACGCCAATAGAACTAGACCCTATACCCTATACCTTACAATGTAAATACATACACATAAAGCCTCCCTCACTCATCTAGCACTCGCTCTCTCTCTCTCTTTCTCCACTCCCTCTAAAGAACGACTCTTCACTTCCATCCCCATCCCCAACCCCAACCCCGCACATCTCACACCTCACACACCATTCCACCCAACATCCCCGCCTTCCATCCCCCCCCTTCTCCATCCCCAAAACCCCCTACTTAGCAAAATGCAAATCATACGCCAACCACTTCCTCGCAACCACCTGCTCAACCGTCAACCCCGGCTTCCCATACGTCAACGGCGCAAAGAACAAAAAGCACCAAATGACGGCCGCCATAACGACGCCCGCCGCAATCCACGTAGCCAGCAACGACTGCGTGGCGACGCGTTCCCTGACGGGTCTGCTCAGCGTGCGTTTATGACCCTTTCCGCTTGGGGGGAAGGAGGGGGTTTTGGGGGTATTGGATGCAGAGAGGGAGGATGGCGTGGGCGTGGGCGTGGGAGTAGGTGTAGGAGGCGGCGAGTCCTCAATGGGTTCCATGTTGAAGATGAATTCGATGAGGGCGCCTGTGACGAGGGCGGAGGCGAGGTGGGCGGGGAGGTAGTGGTGCAGGAAGAGTTGGCGGCCCATGATGTAGAAGGGGATGTAATGCGCGGCCCAGGTGAGGAAGAAGAAGCCTGTGGAGTTGTAGAGGCGGGAGCGGGTGCCTGGGGTGGTTTGTTAGAGATTGTATGTGCGAGATGGGTGGGTGTGAATGTGAGTATGAATGGGAGGGAATGGGAGGGAACGGAATGCAAATGGATGAGGCAGGAAGAACGACACACCCCGCGGAAAAGAAATCCCCCTTTCAGAGTCACACTTACGGTCATCAAGCGCATCCATGCCCCTCCTCAGTGCCAACTGATCCGCGCCAATAATGCCCGCAAAAACGGCCAACAAGCTCGAAGCCAACCACCACCCAATGGGGTTGCCCAAAAAGTAAATCTGCTGGCGAGTATCATTATGTGTCCAGAACGAGACACCGCGGAGGAGGAACGGCCACGAGACGGGCTGCGAGGCATACGGATGCGAGCTGGTGAGCGCATTATTGTGGTAGAACATGGCGCGTTGCAGTTCAAAGTATTTCTTGAGGAAGGGGACGTGTTTGACTTTGCGCGCTTCCTTCTTGTTGCGTTCGCTGTCGGCGGGGAGCGAGGGGATGTCGTCGACGTACCAGATGTTGCTGGTTTGCTGGACGTTCTTGTTGCCGTTGATCTCGGCCTGTTTGTAGGCCCATTCGGGGAGGGGAGATGTGTGTGTCCACATGGCAACCTTGGTTGGGATATGGACGAGCTTGAAGTGGGACGACATGGTTTTGAAGTCCTGGCCACCCTTGGAGCCCTCAATCTTGATTTCAAAGAGGGTGTCGTTGAACCGGTCACCTTCATACGCCTCCTTGCCGACGGTGGTGAACTCTTGGTTGGTCGGGTAGTATGGCGACGCCACGTCGTGGGTGAGCAGCATCGTATCCGTCACCAAATGCCTCAGGCGAACCTTGTCTCCAGTCCTGACGCGCTGCCCTTGAGCGGCGGCGAGGGGCTTGGCTGGAAGGATCTGCCAGTGGTTGTTTGTGTCGTTGTGGGGGTAGCCGGTAACCTGCTGTCCCTGGGAGGAAATACGGCCATCATCGTAGCGGAGAGGATACTTGTCCGGGTGGCTGTGAAGATAGACCTTGGTCTCCTTGTGGCGGATAGTGATGGCATCAAAGTAGTCGATTCCAACAGACTGGAGCGTCATGATGTTGTCGCTCAGCGTCTCCTGGAACTCGGGGCTCATGAAGTCGTCACCTGGTCCGGACCGAGTGAGAATGGAGAAATGGACCTGGAACCAGAAGAGATAGAGGAAGAAGGGGATGACGATGAGTCCGATGACGCGAGCCCAGAAATGCTTCAAAAACTCTTGGAGAGTCAACGCACCCTGTCGGCGGTTGATGTTCATGAGATCCCACAAGTCAATCATGACTGGGACGCCGATGGAGAAGAAGGTAAAGACACCGACATATTTGGTGGAGATGACACAGCTCAGACAGACGCCGGTCAGCAACAGCCACTTCCACCACTTGCGGCCAAAGGGTTCGTGACGGAGCTTGTAGAATCGAACATAGGAGAGCACCGAGAGTGCCATGAAGAAGATGAGGGTTGCGTCGAGCAGGATGAGCCTCGTCTGGCCAATGTGTGCATTGTCGAAGAGAAGCAGACCGGCCGCGGTAATCGACGCGGGCAGCGAGTATCCAGACTCCCACATGATCAAAAAGACGGTCGGCACGGTGAGGGCGCCCATGGTCGCGGGCATGGCGCGGTAGGCGACATAGGGCACCTTGTTGGTGATGTACGAATCGCCAATGTTCTCGAACAAAAAGTCGCCCTTGTATCCCACCAGCCACCCGGCGAAGGCGAAGAGGAGCTTTCCAAACGGCGGGTGGACGTCGAAGAAATAGGTGCGCTGGAGGTAGTACGATGCAAACTAGACGGCGCCGTTAGCCTGGCATTCAATTGGCCTCCCCGCCATGCAGAGCAGCATCTCAAAGTCTCCTACCTTTCCAAAATGCACCTCGTCAAACACCACCTGGTCCGGATGCGTGATGCCCCAGAAGCGCGTGATGAAGGCGAGGATGGTGATGATGGTGATGGCCAGCTTGTAGTCCCACTCCGACGGCTTCTTGGGATTCAAGTCCCGCCTCGCCTTTGCAACTACATCGTCGACCTTCTCGTACACGGCCTCGGGGTTCGGTGTGGTTGGGCGCTTCTTGTCCTTGGGACCGCGATGCCGCACGCCGGCGGGAGAAGACATGGTGCTACAGCGCGACGAAGCCGACTGGGAATTGTTAATATATTGCGTCTAGATTAAGCGGGCTATACGGTGGAGAGGTAAAGGCGCGCTGAGCCGCATTAGAGGTGAGACTTACACACGCAAGAAATCAAAGGGGGCTCTTTGTCGGATGCGAAGAGATGGGGTAGGCTTGTGGGGAGCTTAACGCGTAGGTGTCGACATCTTTTGGCCCGCACGGCCCCTTGGGCTCAAAAGGGTAATCGTGCGCCACAGCGATGGCGTTGATCACGTGTTTATACCCTGGCTCGTCTAATTCGGGTACCGATTTGTAGAATGTATTGCTGCTTCACGATGGAAGGTAGATGTGCGACCTTGCTTGTTCGCGGCGATCACGACTCGGGCAGCAAAAGAGAAAAGTGAGTCACCCTCCACAAGCGCATGACCATTCCAACCAGCAGTGTTAGCCATCATAGAGTCTATGCCAATATACAATCAAAGTAGAACCTTAACAAAGACAGACACGAGGAGAACAAGGGCCGTCGTCGAAGGAGTCGTCGAAATTGGTTGACGTCTCTCGGAAATGGGAGGAGCACTCAAAGTCCCGAAACCAAGAGTAGGACGTAACGAGGGGGGAAGATATGTTAGCAATACAGTATGGATTATAGATGCGCTGAAATAGAAGGACTGGGAGTGGGGAGGTGTTGTCGTTGGGAGATGTGATGGTAATTTTAGAGTTGGGTGGGACGCATTGTTTTGAAAGGTATGCTAGATGATGATGATGATGATGGACTGGCTGGTTGATACCTTTAAGGGTGTTGAAAATGGAAAGTCTAATGGTGTTCGGAGATGCGTGTGGTTGAGAGAATGTTTGGATATACGGCGCGAAAATGGTGAGAACGTAGACAGGAAGGAGGCTTGAGGATGCAATTGAACAATCATAATATTCAAGACTCCCGAAAGAAACAGGGAAAGAGAAAAACCAGAAAACGAACTGCGGTACGTAAAAGTCAATGATTGAATACTAAATGTCACTAGCCGACGCACGGTCTCGCCTGGCGCACACTCACAGCGGATTTTGCCGAATTTTAATATTATTGTAACTCTACCAATATGGATCGTATTGAGGAAGCGCTTGCACATTTGGAATCCCTAGGACTAGGAGAATTAATTAATATTACTGTGATAGCAAAAATCTATAGCGTTAGAAGAAGCAGGCTATTAAAGCACTAGTAAGGTATCTAGAGCTCTTGTGCTGTATAGTACAAAAATTAATAACTACTTAATAATCAGTAAGAGAAGGAGCTTCTAAAGTATATTAATCACCTCTATAATTATAGCCTACTACCTATAAAGTAATAGCTGCGCAACTTTACCTTAGAAATCTATAGTAGAGAAGTAGGTAAAGCCTAGCTAGATTACTTCCTTAAGAGGCATTAAATCTCCCTAGTTACTTACTAGACCTTTAGACTAGATTAAGATAGGAAGAGAGCTGATTTAGCCTTTAAATATAAGCTCTATTTTAAGCTTCTTTAGTAGAAGATTTAGGAGTATTAGATTAAGCTACAGTATATATATAATATAGATAAGAAGGGCTGCCTTATTAGTATACTTATAAGAATAAAGCAAATTTTCTCTAGGTAGATATATAAGGAAGGTACCCTTAAGTAGGCTATATAGGATAGTAACTATAAGTAGATTACCTATATTGCCTATATCTATACTAATAGCTCTACCCTACCTCTAAGCCTTATCTATTAAGTAATAACTAGTAATATCTAAGATACCTAGCTATAAGACTTTAATCTAGCTTAGTATACTACCTTTTTTACCTTATCTCCTACAGGCTAGACAAATAATAATCTAGGCCTATACTAGCTAGAATAGGTATTTAACTTAAGAATAAAGAAGGTAGCTTAGTAAGTATATAGGCTCTTGATTCTAGATAGCTATAGATCTTATATCTCTATAAAGTTTATCAACTACTATAATTAGAATAGGATTCTACTAGTAGTCTATCTACCTTACTTAACCTATATACTATAGCCTCTAGATATAGCCTTATTTAAGCTACTATTAATAGTCTACTTAGATACCCTAGTACACTTTATATATAAATTAATGGGATTTACAGCTCTTACTAAATAAGACTTCTTCTACCTATTTAATAGTACCTAGGAGACCTTATTTATAAAGAAGAATATACTTTCTAGCTTTAAAGCCTATAGTATAGAGCTATTTAACCCTAAGAGAGTTCTTACTTAATTTAGTAAGCCTCCTAGAAGTAGGCCTTCTTCTAGTAGGAGCTCTTAGTTAGTTCTTACTACTTAAGATTAGAGATATATAGAGAAGCTTCTAAAGGAAGTAGTTAGTAATATATATAATTAATAAGCCTAGAAGCTTAGTAATATAATCTATAGTCTCTCTATTTAGGTTATAACTCTCTAGATAGAGAATTAAGGCCTAGGCAAGGCTCTAATTAATAAGAAGAAGAAGAGGAAGCATAGCAAGGCTCTCCTACTTAAAGCTCCTATATAATACTATAGTAGAGCTGTATTCTATAGCCCTTAAAAGGTTTAATAAGCATGTAAATAATAAGCTAAGAAGGATACTATAGTAGAGCTTATCAGGGACATTTCTATATAGGCTCTAACGGAGATCCTATAGATTACCCTTAGAGGCGCCCTAGGCCAAGACTAGCCCTAGTTACCTAACCTATCCTATATATTCTTGGATGTATCCTTAAGGGCTCCTTAAGGATTTGTCTTAATATATATATTTTGCCCTAATCTGAATTACCTGCTATAATATACCTTATAATTCAAATCCTTCTCCTCCCCTTAATACAAGGAGGCAGTTAATTTGCAATTAGTACCTCTTTTACTAGGAAACTTTTTCTATTCTTACAATTACTATAATCTAGTAACAACCTATTACTAACCTAATATATGCCTATTAGTAGTGAAATGCCTCCTAAGGCAAAGCCTATACCTGCTTAATCTGCTTAATAGTAGGGAAAGTAACCTTTATTAAAGCTATCTAAACCCTACGTAGTAGAGATAAGTAATAACAAAGATAAGGAGTAACTCTAGCAGGAGTTGGGGCTCTGAGGCACTAGAGGGATTCTAGGAGCTACCTATTATAGGGCTATAAGTAACCCTAAAGACAAGGGCCAAGATAACCTTAGTAAGGAAGATAAGGCCCTAGCTACTATATTAACTGGAAGTAGATCTTATACACTAGGATCTAATAGCTGGGCAGTAATAGCTAATTAGTAGAGTAAAGGCATAATACTATTAGATAGCAAGGGGGCTAGCAGGGACGAAGTCCCTATACTAACTAGTTTAGTTAGTAGAGCTAGATGCTACTTAGGCACCCCAGCGTAAACCCCTGTTAACTAGCTAAGCTTAACCTAAGCACTCCCTATATAGGTCCTAATACTAGGACTAAGGGGAGATATTATACCTCTTAGTATTCTAGGATAGTGGATACAACTACTTTTTAAAGCTAAGGATTAAGGTGTACCTCCTAAGGAGATTACCTACCTCTAAACCTAAGTTAACTATACTTAACTTTTGGTAAACTCTACTAGTAGTACTCCTATTATAGCTTAGACTAATATAGAGCTAGCCTATAAAGTACTATAGGCACTTTATAATACTTAACCTAAACTAAGTTTAGGGACTAAGTAGTAACCCCTACACACAGCTGCTATTAAATAATAGAGATATAATATTAACTCTATATTTAATATAGTGTAGGTAATAACTAATTCTATTATATAGACTAGATAGGTACTTAGTATATTACTATATACTACCTATCGTGAACTCCTATAATAGAGGATGGATGCTAGTACTATTATTACTTAGGTAGACCTATATTAGGAAGTTGCTAGATTAGTATAGGACCTAGTCCTAGCCAAATTTAAAAACTATAGACAGTTCTTCAATCTTAGCTAGAGAGATAATAATACTATAGATTTATTCCTGCTCCAGCTAGGCAAAAAGGAATCCCTCCTAGAGAATTTGTTCTTCTGTTACCTTAATAGCTCTAAGAATAAGGAGATTAAGATTGCCTTCGTATAGGCTAAAACCCCTACCTTGATACATAATAAGGTACAACGCCTTATAGTCCTCTAAGAATACTAGATATAGGCTTCTTTTAAGAAGAACCTTAAAATAGCTAAGAAGTTACTTTAAGTAAGCACTAGCTAAGGGTTAAATAGTAGAAAATAAAGTGCTTCCTAATAGACTACTAAGCCCTCTTAGGATTGGAAGAAGATGGACCAAAAACTATTATAAGGCAGTACTATAAGTACCCTATCCCAGTCTAATCCCTCCCTAACTATAAGCTAGTGTTAAGCTAGTAATAACTCTTTAAGGTTAACCTCTAGGGATTTATATAGTGGTTGAGGAGCTTAAGGGACAGGTAATTATAAGCCCTACTAGCGAAACCTATAAGGTTTAACTACTACTAGTAGTAATACTACTCCTAGTTACCTACAGGAAGACTTAGGAAAAGACTACTCCTAATAGTAAACCTATCCTAGTTACTATTAGGAAAGAATACCTATAGGAAGTTCCTGCGGATAGTTGTGGAAGTAATAATTACTTAACCTAACAGCTATCTATACCCCCTCTAAGCACTATATAATAGTAGAGTAGAACTAAATCTAATTAGCTATTAGTGTATAGCATAGGGATAGTTTAAATAAGGCTTGTTCTATTAGAAACCTATTGCTACATTTATTAATAATAATAAGCTCTCCCTAGGGAAGCTATATAATTTAACAACCTACTACTATAACTTAAAAGGTATTAAGAAGATAGTAGGCCCTTAAAGGTTCTAGGTGGCGGACTTTATAGGCTATAATCTAGTCCTAGGGTACCTATAGCTATAAGCTGTAGACCCCTAAATCTATTTCTCTACTAGAACCTTTAAATAGTAGATAGAGGCTTAGGAGTATAACTAGGTCTATATTATAGATATACTAGAACTCCTCTAAGATATCTACTATAGGGAATAAGTATATATACTCTACCTATTATAGATATAATTCTAGGAAATTAATAAGGAATCTATAGATACCTTGTTAATAGAACTCCTATAGGAAGACCCTAGACTAGTAATAGGCTAGTAGAGGCCTAGTAGAGATATGTCCTGTATAAGCCAATACTATAAAGAAAGAGGGTTGCTATAGCTTAAAAACTAGACTCTTGATATAATTAAGCACTTAAGGAAGTATATCTAGAATATGCCCTTATTAGTATAGTTACCTAATAAGGTGGTATAATATATAGTTAAGGCTATTTATAATAGTAAACTATAATAGGCTACTATTATATTAGTGTAGATATATAAGGGCCTAGAGATTATATTTACCCTATTAAGGGATAATATACTAGATAGGGAAGAGCTTAAGTTTATTCCAGATAAGCTCTATTACTAGTAGATGAACTTTAGTAAAAACTAAACCTAGGTTATCCGCCCTAATAGTAAGTATAACTATGCTATTAACGTAGAAATAGGCGGGAAGATTCCTAATATACCTATCTATAACCTCTCTAGAAAGGAGCTAGACCTCCTTTAGGAATACCTTGATATAGTATAGGAGAAGGGTTGGATCTATCCTAGTAAGTCGCCTATAGGTACCCCTATTCTCTTTGTCCCTAAAGTAGATAGTACTATAAGACTTTGTATAGACTATTAAGGCCTTAATAAGGTTATAGTAAAGAACTACTATCCTATCCTACTGGTTAGTAAGATACTGGATTACCTATTAAAGGCAAAGGTCTTTACTAAGCTTAATTTACATAATATATATTACTAACTCTATATTAAAGAAGGTGATAAGTGGAAGACTGCCTTTAAAACTCATTATAGGCACTTTAAGTACCTTGTTATACCCTTTGGACTAGCTAACGCTCCAGCTATGTTCTAGTCCTATATCTAGAGAGCCTTAGGAGGGCTCCTAGATCGCATATACATTGTATACTTAGATAATATCCTTATCTATAGTGAAGATAAGAAGGAACATAACCTTTATATTAAGGAAGTACTTTAAAGACTACTTAATTAGGGGCTTTTTTACAAAGCTAGTAAGTGCATCTTTTCTACTAAAGTAGTAGAGTTCCTAGGCTTTATTATTACCCCTAAGGGAGTAGTAATAGACCTAACTAGAGTATAGACTATCTGCAAATAGCCTATACCTATAAGCTTTTAGGATATCTAGGTCTTCCTAGGGTTTACTAACTTCTACTAATAATTTATATTTAATTATAGTACTATTATTAAGCTGTTAACGGACCTACTTAGGTCCGCCTAGGACCTAAAGCAAGGCCTAGAAGGCCTTAAAAAGAAAGGGGGGAAGAAGTAGATAAAGAAAGGGCCTACTAAGTGGTACCAGCCCTAGTACTAGCCTTAAGAGGCTAATACTACCTTTAAAGAACTATAGGAGAAGTTTTTAGGGGCCCTAGTCCTCCAGCACTTCTAGACTAAGAAGCTAGTAATAATTATTACTAATGTATTGGATTTTGTAATAGCAGCTATTATACTCTAGCTATAAGATACTACTATAGCTTTAGAAAAATATTGGAAGCTAGTTGTATACTAGAGCTGGAAGTTTTTAGGACCTAAAATTAACTAGCTAATATATAACAAGGAACTATATACTATTATATCTGCCTTCTAATAGTAGTGGTATTATGCTGCCTATACTCTAGATACAGTCTAAGTACTCTCTAACTATAACAACCTACAGTACTTTATAACAACTAAAGTACTATCCTCTAAGTAAGCTTACTAGGTGGAGGAACTGGCAAAGTATAATTTTGAAATTGAATACAAGCTAGGGGCAGATAATCCTACTAATACCCCCTCTTAAAGACCTGACTATAAGAAGGGCTTTATACTTAGAGTAGGCTAGTGTATAAGAGATACTATACTACTAATACTCTAGTAAAAGCTTTAAATCTAGTCTATCTAGATAACTAGGGCTTAAGTAAAAAGTTAGTAGGAAGCTGAGCTAAAAGTATAGGGAGAGGCCCTCCCTAGAGCCGGTCCTATAGGTACCTATTAACTCTCTAAAATAATACCTTTAGTATAGGATATCTGTAGTATAAGTCTATTTAGTAATATATTACCCCCTAGGAGTCCTATAAGCTCTACTAGTCAATTAGACCCTTATAAGGATACCCTATTTGAAGTAGTACTAGAGGACTATACTCCTACTACTTGATTATCCAAGTAATATACTAAGGTACTTATAGTAGTAGTACTAAATATTAGTATACCCTTAAGGTATATATAGGCGTGTAGAGCAGTATCTAAAGAAAACGCGTTCGTATTAGAACCCCTAAACCTCTTACTCAACTATATTAGATAATCTTAAGCCTAGGATATAGCCTATTCTAGGTATAAGTTACTGACAAGGTGGGAAGAGGGCAGAGCATTAAAGGGTATACTATACTAGGTAGTTAATCCTAGTAGAGTCCTCTATAGAGAGGGGAAAGTATAGATCCCTAATAATATATCTCTATAGGAAGCTATCCTTAATTAGAATTATAATAACCTAATAGGAGGGTACTATAGTACTGTAAGGACTATTAAAGTCCTATAATAGAAGTACTTCTAGAAATACCTCTATAAAGATATAAAGAAATATATCTATTACTATACTGCTTACTAGGTGAATAAGATTTACTAGTATAAGCTGTTAGGGTTACTAGAACCCCTTCTATTAGCTACTAAGCTATAGAAATACTTCTCCCTTGATTTTATAATAGACCTGCCTGAATTAAAGAATAAGATAGGGAATAAGTATAATACTGTACTAGTACTAGTAGACTACTTCTTAAAGTATACCTAGTACCTTCCTGTAAATAAAATGATTATAGCCTAATAGCTAGCTAAACTACTTCTAAAGTAAGCCTTCCTTAAGATAGGTCCCCCAACTACGCTGGTTATGGACTAAGGGTTAGTGTTTACCAGCCAATTCTAGTTGGATATATACTACTATCTTAAGATTAAGAAGTACTTATTAACTGCCTTCTATCCTTAAACTAATAGTTAAATGGAGTAGCTGAATTAGGAGATAGAATCCTACCTCTAGATCTATATAAACTGGTCATAGGATAACTAGGTAGACCTACTGCTATATACTAAGTATATATATAACTCTAAGTAGTATTTAGCTACTAAGTTCTTGCCTATTAAGTTATCTTTTAGCTCTAAGCTATCCAGCTTTGATAGGGTACCAGATAAACACTAGCTTTAGAAACCTATACCCTCCCTATAGGATAGGTCCTAATATACTAGAATATTAGTAGACCTGCATTAGTAAGTTACTACAAAAATAGAGGAGTAGTTTAGGAACTAGGAGGTAGTAGTAAATAACCTCTACTATACCTAAGTTTAGTACTAGAAATAGTATAACTAGAAACGCCTACTAGCCTACTTCTCCCCTAGTAATAAGGTTCTCCTTAACTACAAGAATATCGCTACAACAAAACTATTAAAGAAGTTTAACTATTAGTACCTTAGGCCCTTTACAGTGCTTAAGAAGGTAGGAAAGCTAGCTTACCTGCTGGATCTGCTGTTATCTATAGTATAAATCTACCTAGTATTCTATATTAGCCTCCTTGAGCTGTAGAGAACCCCTATTACCTTAAAGGCCTTCTAACTAGGACCTATAGATATCCTAGACTACGCCCTAGACTAAGATAGTATAAAGTACTATAAGGTTAAGGGTATCCTTTGTTATAAGGATATAGCTATAGGATAACAATTCCAGGTTAAATAGTTAGGGTAGCTAGAGGAGAGGGTAACTTAGGAATAAGAATTAAATCTTACTAACTGCAAAGAAATCCTTTAAGAATACTAGGCCACCCCTTAAGACGTATCTTAGGGAATAGGTAGAGGAAGGCTATATTAGCTATAGGGAAGAAAAGCCCTATAGAGAGATCTAGGTTAAGTATACTAATATCTAGCCCCTAAGGGAGCTAGATAGACTCCCTAAAAAACAAATATTTAGTAAGACTTAGGTTAAGTATACTAATATCTAAGATCCTAAGGGAACTAGATAGTCTCCTATATAAAGCAACTATTATAAGATAGCAAGATTATTAGATATACCTGTAGGCGTGCTTTCAGATAAGGTATAAACTATAACCCTACCCCTATCTTATAGTATATAGGAATATTACTTGTATACCCTAAATATATAGATAATATACTTAGCTAAGCCAAATGTATATAACATTGTTAATCTATCTACTATACTTAAAAAGTATACTAGTGCTTACTCTTCTATATAGAAGGGGCTCTCTGAGTAAGTAGGAGTCTTACAGCACTTAACTAGACTATTGTTATTAAGCTACCCCTTAGCTACCTTAGTAATATAAGTACTGTAGTAGTAGAAGCAACGCTCCTAATTCCGTAAGCTAGAATTATAGAAAATAGCCTCCTTCTTCACATCCACAACTATATTCTTAGGGAGGTTAAGGCCTATAGAGCTAATACCCAGCTACACTATGTTAGCCTACTATAGTCCAACACTAGAATAGTACTAGATATACCTTGTAGCATTACAAGTTTATCTTAGTAGACTTTTCCTAAGCTAAGTAGAATAATACTATATTATTGCTATAACGCTCCTTAATTAGATAAGCCTCCTTAGTCTTAAATACTTAGAAGGCAGGGACTATAGCTTGCATATACTACTAGGTGAAGTCCTAGTCCTAATTAAGTATACTATAGGATAGGATAGTAGCAATAAGGGCATTATCTATTAGGGGTAGAGTACCCTTGAATATACAGAGAGTATAGTAGTAGGTAACTTAAACCTAGTATTTGAGGATATTAACTGTATACTAAAACTTAGGAAGTACCTCTATCCTAGTTAATAGTCTATTTGTATAAGTAATAGGCAAGAATACTTACTAGAATATAACTACTAGAGTACTAACCTAAGTATAGAGTATATATAGTAGACTTGCCCTTAATAACACAGAACCCCTTATTAGGGAGTATAATAAAGATGAAGGACTTAAGGGTACCCTTTAGATAGAGAGGAGTCTTAGTTATTAACTAAACTAGATAGTAGGTACACCTATACAAAAGTTAGTAAAAACCCCTTAGAACTATATTAGGCTGCCTGTAGGAATAATACTACCTACTAGTAGGTAACTAGGGTAGGCTATAGCTCTAAATTAGGGGGAAGCTAGTATATATAGTATAGGATTAGTGTATTAGACATATAGGTGATATTAACACTAGAGATAGAAGGTATAATAAAGTGATTGAAGGCTAAAGGGCAGAGAGCTTAGTATTTAGGTTAAGGTTAGGTTCTTGCTAAAGGATAAAGAAGAAAAGTAGTTTTAAGCAAGAAACCCCCCCCCTTTATACCTAGGTAGAGGCTAAACCTCCTCAGCGCTAGTATATACCTATAGCCTATCTAAGCTTACCCTAAGGTATAAATAGTTACTCCCTATAGGGAATTCTTACTACTATACTAATAAGTTAGCTCCTACTATAGATAACTCACAGATATTTATATCTAATCTATACTATCCAGTTTACATATATACTAGACCTTTAGAAATTACTTAACTATGAAAACTATATCCCTAAAATAGGTAGAAACAGGGTACTACTAACTAAGTTAGTTAATAAAGGGATAAACAGCCTACTTTGTTGTTATATATCTAGCTACTATAGTAGTTATAAATAATATACCCTAAGGTATTACCTTAGTAGGGTAGCCTATAATATAATCTATTATACAGCTATTAAATATAGAAGGGTTAGATATAGTATACTAAGAGGCTAATCCTAGTACTATACTATTAGTAGCAACATGAAAGCTATAGTTAATTCTTAGTACTATGCTAAAACCAATTTCTTTAACTAATACTTTCTCCTACTAGGAGTTTTTCTAAAGTTCAATTGGTAATTTCAGCAAAATGACCCCACTACTAGTCTAACTACTTACTAATAGTAACCTAGCATGTACTATTTGTAGTTCAAAAAAGATAACTTAGGTTGAGTTATTAGAAAGGGGGGGGTAGTTGTTAGGGACATTTCTACGTGGGCTCTGACGGAGATCCTACGGATTACCCTTAGAGGCGCCCTAGGCTAAGACTAGCCCTAGTCACCTGACCTATCCTATATATTCTTAGATATATCCTTGAGGGCTCCTCAAGGATTTGTCTCAATATATACATTTTGCCCTAATCTGAATTGCCTGCTATAACGTGCCTTACAGAGCTCCTACGCACACAAAAAGAAGAGAAGACTAGGCTTAAGATATCTGAGAAGCTTGAAAAGGCTTAGATAGCTAAGGAGAAGAGGCGTACGAAGGTAGCTGCAAAGGAAGCTTAATAGGAAGAGCTAGAGTAAAAGTAACTCTAGAAGTAGGAAGCGTAGCTTAATAAGTAGGCTAATAAGCAACTTCAAAACAATTGCAAGGTAGCTAGAAAGGCTACTAGGCCTCCTTAAGCTTGTATTACTATATTAGGGCAGGTGGTTGATGAGCAATTAGTTGTTGAAGTGGTAGAGCTGCTATAGCAGTAGAATCAATAAGGTAGAGCTATCAAGCTCCCTGATTGCTATTGTAACTAGCTAGTATACGCAATAGAATCGCTGTAATTGGTTTCCTACTCTATCAAGAATCTAGGTCTATTAATCAATTATTTGATACTGTAGGCCCTTAATTGGAGAGGAGCTGTACAGTAAATTCTGTGCGTTAGATGAGACCATGCGTCGGCTAGTGACATTTAGTAGTTAGATGATTGTGATGTTTATTCGAGGAAAAATTGATATTGCAAAGGTCAAGTAATCAGTATTCTACTAAAGCCCCTAAGAAACACAAGAGCAGCAGTAGCAGAATATACAAGCACTATACTCTAAATCTAACAGAATAAAAGCATCTATAGGCAACCTCCATACGTATAGCCTGTACCTCAATCCCCTCCCCCAACCCCACCAAGCACCCGGTAAGTAACAGCTTTGAGCCAACCAGCTCAAGACACATGCCACTCCTCTCTCCATTCACAACTCCTTCTTCCCCTCTCCCTTTCCTTTGCCGCCCTTCTTGCCCGCCGCTGCCGCTGCCGCTGCCGCTGCCGCTGCCGCCCGCTTCCTCTGCGGCATCCTAACCGTCGTCTCCCAACTATACAACGCGCCAGCCCCAAACACCATCGCCGCGCCCAGCTTCATAAGCCCACCCATCGGATTTCCAAAAAGCCACACACTCAGCATAAACGAGACCAACTTGCGAATATTGAGCACAATAGTAACGGTTACCGCCGAGGTATTCGCACTAAGAATATTGACGCCGGTGATGCAGAGCAGCTGCGTGACTGCATTTGCGAGGAGAAAGACTACATGTTGGGATGTGCTAGCCAGGGCCTTGTTGACGGCAGGGGGAAGCGCAGCTGCGATATTTGGCGGGATCTGGAACGATTGCGAGGATTGGAGGCGTTGGAATTGGGAGAGTAGGACGGGGGAGAAGGCGGCAAAGAGGGGGAGGGATAGGAGATGAGAGTAGAAGAGGTTAGCACGCCAGTGGTTGCCGTGCTCGGTGTAGATATCCTCGACGTAGGCGCCCATGTATGCGGAGAGGAGTTGGGCGACGAGGAGGATTAGGAGGCCCATTTCGAAGGAGGCGCTTGTGAGGTCGATGGTACTGGTATCCATTGATTTGCCCTGTATTATGACCATCAGCAGGTCGTTCTTCCATAAACCTTACATCAAATGAAAAGGTGTTAGGAAGAAAACAGGATGCCTACCTTGGCCTTAGCATCCGCCCAAGCACTAACCATAACCCCCACCGTCAACCCCACCACACTCAGTACCTGCACCACACTATACCTCTTCCCCCTCGCCCACCCAGCCCCCATCGTCGTCACGCTCCCAAAGCTCCGCAAAATAATATGCACCGGCACTGAGATATTGAACGCAAACGCCCAGTTATTCAGCATATTAACTGTAAAAAACAGCGACGCGCTAATCGCCCATTTCCGAAAAGGCACGGGCGACGGCTTGACAAAGAACGGCTGAGTGGGATCGAATTGGTAGTGTAGAGTAGAGAGACAGGTGAAGATGAATTGGAAGAGGGTGATTAGGAGACCGCTGTTGGGTTCGTGTCTAGTAGGGGTGATGAGGATCAATCCTACGATATCATAGAGGGGAGGGAAGGGGAAGGGGATGAGTTACTTTACGATGGCTTCCAGACAGTACACCTATATTCCGTCAATGGATGAAGTAGGGGAATACGAAGAGAGCCTACATTGGAACAACAGCCGCCGAAAATAAGCGCAAAGCTGCCGGCTAGAGGGGCCAGGGCGGCCATGGTCGTCTAATAGAGTGGTGAAGGATTGGTTGGAGTGACTGGTATTTACTTTATCCAATTGTTAGCTAAAGGTCGTTGGACAGACTTCCCATCCAGTATGCTATTAGGCATGGACACCAAGAGAGATTGAGACGTGTGGAGGAACATCTAGCACGCCCAGGCGGAAAGTACACGGTAGCACAAAAAGTGAACACGAAGAACAAGCAGCAGTGCGCAACGCACAAGGCACCGCACTCGCAAAAGGCACTCACCAATTGACAAGGAGTGCAAACTGAAACTCAAGGACGTGACATACTGAACGAAAACAAAGACTGTGATGGGGGAGGGAGGCACGACATCAGATCGCCAACGTGGTTAGAAGTCGTGACGCAGGCCCTAGCGCCATAGGGCTGCAGGGATCATGGCCACCACAAATTCCTAAACCGACCTCACCATCCCCATTCACATCAGACAAAGCCTCTACTCTAAAATCTACACACCCACTCCCAATTTTATTTTACTTTAACATTTCAATCTACACCACATAATTATCATTATTTGTGGTTTCACGCAATCTACATTGCTGGTCACTTGGCCCCCTCACCATGCATTGACTATACGAATTCCTCGCAGAAGCAGTCTCCCTGTGCTCACCCACCACCCTCGCCATGAAAAATTCCATCCCATCTACCATCCTTGCGCCGCCCATGATCAAAACTAAGGCATTGCTGAGACAAGTAAGAAAGGCAAAGGAGGATATGTCCAGCTTCCTTGGCAAGTTCATATCCCCCAAAGACATGCTCGCGCCATCCCGTGACAGGCAATCCTCTATAGTGCCGAGAAGACGAAGAGCTGAAAATAGTATCAGTGATATCCCAGACTCCAAAAATGGAAGCAAACTCACATTGTTCGTAGCCGCAATAGCAATGCTGTCCTCGAAAGGATGCCAGCTCATGTGCAAGATCTTCTTGTTGAAGTCAATTTGGTCAGCATCCGTCTCCTTCCTCATTCTCTGTCCCTGCTGCGCCGCTCCCTGCGCGGGACTTCCAGCCCTGCTTCCAGACTTCTTTCCTCCCGTGGTCGGGCTCGTCGCACTATTCATTGGTGTTGGGATGCCCACTTTCTTGGCCTTGAAAGCAGACTTGTCTGCCTGCAGAACGACTTCTGTATCCTTTTCGGGATCGGACGGGTAGATCATGAAGTTGTTGTTGTACGAGCCCGTCATGACGTTCTTGGCATCCCCGGAGAAGACGACCTCAAACTTGTCGAAGATGCTATCATTCTCATAAGTGTCGCACAGCCGCGGGCGCAGATGCTCGTGGATGGGGATAGTCTTGATTGGGGTACGTTCCATGTTGACGTCCCAAATCTTGACGGTTAGATAGTCGCGGGAAAGGATGTAGCGTCCGTCATGTGAAAATCGGACGTCGGAAATGGATGAGATGATTTCGGAGAAGAAGGATCGCGACGATGGATCTTCTTCCTGCTCAAACTCTGGAAAGCTGTGTCAGACAATTTATTCATCTATAGCATGATCAGCCACTCACGTTTTGCGTGCTGGTCGCACAGAGCGCTTTCTCTCATGTCTGCAAGCTTGATTGTGCCCTTTGAACTTGCGTACATGAACCAATTGCAGCTCATGGGGTGGAACTCGGCGGCGGTTATGACTTCGGTGAGCTCCTCCATGTTGGCGGGCTTGATGTCGACAATGTTGAAGCTCTGGTCCTGGATGTTGAGATTCCAGAGGTTGATGCGGAGGTCGTCACTACTGATGAAGGTCTCGCCATCACTGTTGACGGATATGCTATTGATGTGGTAGGCATGGGCGTTTGCGTACGTCTTGCGGGGCACGGCAGCTACGACGGTGTCGTGGTGGGTGAGGCGGGGGAGCTTGAGGTCTTGGGCTGTCCGGAAGTGGGCATTCGGGTTCCTCACGGGCCCACCGGCGCCCGATACCCCGCCCCCGGGGGTGAGCTCATGGGAGAGGTTGTTTTCGGCAACCACTTTTAATGACTTTTCAAACACCTTCCACAGCTTTATTGTTTTGTCATTCGTAGAGAGGAGGTAATGTGAGGCATTTTGTCGTCGACACCACTTGATCTTGTTGATCTTCTCTTCAATCTCGAGCGATTTCAGGTAGTCAAATTCGGGTTCGTGCGACTGGAACTCGGTGTGGAACTTGTACTCGCACGTCTTTTTCTAGAGCGGGCATTAGTCACGGCGGGCGAAGGCCGGGTGGAGAGGCAGGAGAGCGGCAGAGGCACAAGACAATACGTACTGTTTCGTTTCGCTCGAACAGCACCACGCGACCACCCTTGTCTCCGGTGGCGAGGTAGTTGCCCGTCTGGTCAAACTCGACGGTGGATATGATGTCGGCTACACGCCACGTCTTAGCCGCTGCTGCACGAGGGGCCTAGAAGCAAAAGAGAAGAGGTAGTACCAGGTGATAACGTACCTTCTGTTATGTCTTCAACATCGCCTTTGTCACCAAAGCATCTGGGACGGTCAGCACGTTGCGGCGCCGAGACACGGAGCGGACAGCAGGTGAGACATTGGCGAGCAGGGCCGCAGCTGGCCACAGGCTTCGTGCAGAGCGTGCATGGGCCGACTTACTGTGTGAACTTCCACGTCGTGGGGCTGCCCTCTGCTTCTACCATGATTCCGGAACCACGAGGCGGGATATGCAGCGGCGAGCGGGATCAGGAGCACCAAGGGGCGTTTTCAAGCGTGCGTCCAAAGACAAGATGGCGCGGGCAGCAGGGGCGGGCACGCAGTGAGGGCGGAGGGGGGAGGGCGTTGGAGCGCGCCGCCGACGTCGAGGCTGGGGGGAGGTGGGTGTGGGTGACAGCGGTGTTCGTGGCAGGCGCCGGAGAGACAGACACGCACACAGCGAGGCCGGCGGGATCAACTCGGCGACGGGGGGGGCTATTTGGCGGACAGCAGGACAGGCGGGACGGGCGGGCAGAATGCACGACGGAGCTGGAGGCGTGGGATGTGCGGGCTGGTCGTGACGGCGCGGTACCTGGGCAATGGATACTCGTGTCGACGTTCACTGGGAACGCTTGGAGGGGTCGCCCTTGGCCTGCCAAAGCCGCCGTGCGCCAAGCCCAGACGAAGACGACGCGGGCCCGAGCGCCCCTCGCTTACGCCGCCCGGCCCGCACAGTAAAATCACCGCACGACTTTTCGACGCTGCTGGCCGACGACTCCTCCAACTCACCTCCCGCACCTCCCACACCACCATGTCTCACAGGAAGTTCGAGGCTCCCCGCCACGGCTCGCTGGCCTTCTTGCCGCGCAAGCGTGCTGCCAGGCACCGCGGTAAGGTGAAGAGGTACGGCTTCCACCCCGCTGCCCGCGCCATGTGCGAGCGCGACTGACAGCAAACTGCCAGCTTCCCCAAGGATGACCCGAAGAAGCCCGTCCACCTCACAGCCGCCATGGGCTACAAGGCCGGCATGAGCACCATCGTGCGTGACCTGGACCGCCCGGGTGCGAAGCTGCACAAGAAGGAGATTGTCGAGGCCGTCACCATCATCGAGACCCCGCCTGTACGCACCAAGTCCACGCACAATGGCGGGCATATACTGACAAATTTATCAGATGATCGCCGTCGGCCTCGTTGGCTACATCGAGACCCCCCGCGGTCTGCGATCCCTCACCACCGTCTGGGCCGAGCATCTCAGCGACGAGATCAAGCGCCGCTTCTACAAGAACTGGTACAAGAGCAAGAAGAAGGCCTTCACCAAGTACGCCAAGAAGCACTCGGAGAGCAGCGGCTCGTCCATCACCCGCGAGCTCGAGCGCATCAAGAAGTACTGCACCGTCGTCCGCATCCTCGCCCACACGCAAATCTCCAAGACGCCGCTCAAGCAGAAGAAGGCCCACTTGATGGAGATCCAGGTCAACGGTGGCAGCATCGCCGACAAGGTCAGCTTCGGCCACAACCTGTTCGAGAAGCCCATCGACATCACATCCATCTTCGAGGAGAACGAGATGATCGACGTCATTGCTGTCACCAAGGGTCACGGATACAACGGTGTCACCTCCCGTTGGGGCACCAAGAAGCTCCCCCGCAAGACGCACAAGGGTCTCCGCAAGGTCGCCTGTATCGGTGCATGGCATCCGTCCCACGTCCAGTGGACTGTTGCCCGTGCTGGTCAGATGGGTTATCATCATCGTACGTCGGTCAACCACAAGATCTACCGCATCGGCTCTGGCGAGGACGAGGGCAACGCGTCCACCGAGTTCGACGTCTCCAAGAAGCAGATCACTCCGTAAGTCACATGATATGATGTTTTCCAAGAGCTTTACTGACATATCATAGCATGGGTGGCTTTGTGCGCTATGGCCAGGTCAAGAACGACTTTGTCCTCCTCAAGGGCTCGTGCCCGGGTGTGAAGAAGCGTGTCGTGACTCTCCGCAAATCCATGTTCATCCACACAAGCAGGAGGGCGCTCGAGAAGGTGGAGCTCAAGTGGATCGACACATCGTCCAAGTTTGGTCACGGTGCGTACCAGACTGCGGCGGAGAAGAAGCAGTACATTGGTGTGCTCAAGAAGGATCTGGCTGCCGAGAAGTAGGGTGGTGGTCGAGGTTGTATGCATGCATTCATCGTGGGCTCTTCTTCAGGCGCACGGAAGGGTGGGGTTACTGCAAAAGATGCGTAGCTCTGCTTAGGAAAATTCATGATTCCCAATTCATCTAGCTTTACTGTGCATTGTTGTGTGATGGCAGTGCAAATGTTTGTTGGACTGTGAGTGAAATGGTCAGATTTAGAGAGAGTGACTTGTTGATGTATGATGGTGGTGCCGAGGTATTTTGTGGGTTTTTTTTCTTTGTTTTAAATTTGACACTCACCCAAACCGGACAAGTCTGGAAGGTAGTCTATGACAGTACCATGTTGGGGGCAGCCATTTTAACAGTAGTGGCCCGGTGGGATGTGTTTTTTGGCATGTGCTGAGCAGGTCACAAGGCACAGTTGGGTTAGTTACATGCGGGATGTTTGAGGCGGATGTAGAGCACGTTTTCGGCTCAGGTGCAACATGAAGGGGGTATTCGTGTTCATTGTCTGAGCATAGTTGTTACATGTGAAAAGATATGTTTTAACATGTCCATTTTCTTATAATTTAAACCTGCGTGTTCCACTAGAGGTGAAAATCTTTGAAGGTGAGGTAGTATTCAAGCTGTGCCTGTAAGGTTCAAAATATATAGATCACGCAATTCCTCCCAGTCACTTGTTCAAGATGACATGTGGTGTTTGAGACGATGTTATTTATGTGCCGTTGTTGTACATGGATAGAATTGGAATGATGATATGACATCTACCAGTCCTGATATCATCAATATTGCCACCATTTTGCTACTTGCATTCTGATTTATTTTTGAGAATAATTTTGGAGTCCATCTCCTCCATGGTCGTGTGTCAGGTGCGGCGGCGAAGAGGATATCTCGGGACAGGCCACATTCCCGAGGTCTACCGACCCCCGCGGCCCAATCACACGCCCGGCTTTTTGGCTTTCAAAGCGACTTGAAGCATCATCGAACGCCGCTGCATCTGCAAAACTACAGACAAGACCTGCACCACCCTCGCCCTCTCCACTCCCTCGGCCCCAGCCATCATGAGCTGTCTCAGGATACCCCGTCCGCAGCTTGCGAGCCAGGTAAGCTGCCCGTGAAGGACCCCCGCGCGCCGCTCGCGATCTCATGCCACCCGCTGTGCGCCGAAACAACGCCAGATGCAGGCCCCGCGACAGCCTTGCACACGCCGTGGGCCGTTTCAATTATACAGCACGGCGTGACCAGAGCGTGACGCAGGCGGGGCACGAGTGTGCTTTGCTCAATGGCTAACAGCTGCATGGCTAGCTCTCCAGACGCCTCCGCACTCCCACGCGAGCCTTCTCGTCGACACGCCCCGCGGCCCGCATCTTCGCAACCGACCACCTCAAGGCCAAGGAGGCGTCGGGCTTCATTTCGCAAAAGTACCCCGTCATTGACCACGAGTACGATGCCATTGTCGTCGGCGCCGGCGGGTCGGGGCTGCGTGCGGCATTCGGGCTCGCTGAAGCTGGCTTCAACACGGCGTGCATATCGAAGCTGTTCCCCACGCGGTCGCATACCGTCGCGGCCCAGGGAGGCATCAATGCGGCGCTGGGCAAGTAGGTGAATGCACAGGGGACGTGGAGCGCAGGCACTGACGGCGGCTGCAGCATGCACGAGGACGACTGGCGGTGGCACATGTACGACACCGTCAAGGGCTCAGACTGGCTGGGCGACCAGGATGCCATCCACTACATGACGAGAGAAGCTCCCCAGTCGGTCATTGAGCTTGAGAACTACGGCTGCCCCTTTTCAAGAACCGATGACGGCAAAATGTGAGCTGAACGGCGTCGAGCGGGCGATCACGGTGTGCTCACATCCCACAGTTACCAGCGTGCGTTCGGCGGTCAATCGCAACAGTTCGGCAAGGGTGGCCAGGCCTACCGGTGCTGTGCTGCCGCCGACCGAACCGGCCATGCTCTCCTCCACACACTGTATGGCCAATCTCTCCGCCACAACACCAAGTACTTTATTGAGTTCTTCGCCACCGACCTGATCATGGAAGACGGCGTCTGCAAGGGTGTCATTGCCTACAACCAGGAAGACGGCACCATCCACAGGTTCATCGCTAAGAACACAGTGCTCGCCACTGGAGGCTACGGACGAGCCTACTTCTCCTGCACATCCGCCCATACCTGTACCGGAGACGGCATGGCCATGGTCGCCCGTGCTGGCCTGCCCAACCAGGATCTCGAATTCGTCCAATTCCACCCCACTGGTATCTACGGCGCTGGATGTCTGATCACCGAGGGTTCCCGTGGCGAAGGAGGTTATCTCCTCAACTCCGAGGGTGAACGGTTCATGGAGCGTTATGCACCAACTGCCAAGGATCTGGCCTCCCGCGACGTCGTCTCGCGATCCATGACCCTTGAGATCCGCGAAGGTCGTGGTGTTGGCCCAGAAAAGGACCACATTTACCTCCAGCTGTCTCATCTTCCCCCAGAGGTTCTCCATGACCGTCTGCCTGGTATTTCCGAGACGGCTGCCATCTTCTCCGGCGTCGATGTTACCAAGCAACCCATCCCTGTCCTGCCCACAGTCCACTACAACATGGGCGGTATCCCCACCAAGTACACAGGAGAGGTCCTGACCGTCAACGCCGCCGGCAAAGACGAGGTCGTCCCCGGTCTCTTCGCCTGCGGAGAAGCAGCCTGCGTCTCTGTCCACGGAGCCAACCGTCTCGGCGCCAACTCCCTCCTCGACCTAATTGTCTTTGGCCGCGCCGTCTCGCACACCATCCGCGACAACTTCTCCCCCGGCCAAACAGCAGACCCCATCTCAGCCGACGCAGGCGCCGAATCCATCTCCGTCATCGACCAAATGCGCACAGCCTCGGGCCCCAAATCGACAGCCGAAATCCGGCTCAACATGCAAAAAGTAATGCAAACCGACGTCTCCGTCTTCCGCACACAGGAATCCCTCGACGAAGGCGTCCGCAAAATCAACGAAGTCGACCAATCCTTCTCCCAAGTCGGCACCAAAGACCGCAGCATGATCTGGAACTCGGATCTCGTTGAGACGCTCGAATTGCGCAATTTGTTGACGTGTGCGGTGCAGACGGCTGAGAGTGCTGCGAATCGGAAGGAGAGTCGGGGGGCCCATGCGCGTGAAGATTTCCCGGAGAGAGATGATAAGGAGTGGATGAAACATACGCTTAGTTGGCAGAAGAGGCCTCATGGGGAGACGAGGTTGGGGTATAGGGCTGTGGTGGCGCATACGTTGGATGAGAGTGAGTGTAAGGCTGTGCCGCCTTTTAAGAGGACTTATTAGTGGGGTGGGGGGATTGGGTTGTTGGAGTGGGAGTGGGAGTGGGAGAGGGAAGATTGGATACGGAGAGAGGGGAGGGGACTGTGGAGTGCATAAGGGGACCGTGGGGAGGGGGGGGCTGTTTTGTATTCTATGTATATTGGCATGGAAGAAGATGATTGTTAGATGGCAAAATTTGTGGACAGGCTGAGGGCCTTGTTGGGGGTGGAAAACCGTGGGGGGGAAACCGGAGGGGGAATGGATATATATAAACTGCAAACTGCATCTATCTTATTGATCTGTCCTATCCTATTCGGAAAACGTGCATGGTGCATGGTGCATGGTGGTGCTTTTCTTCGGCGATTGGGATTGCGATTGCGATTGTGATTGATGATGATGAGGACGAGGATGAGGACGAGGAGGAAGGGAGAAGCTTCTTTTGTTCGTTTTCGGTCGACGTTATCTGTGCTCTGCTGTCTGGTTGTATGTACACCCTGGGTACAAGTCCCCTCGCCTCGACTCGTCACTTCGCTCCACTTCATGGAAATAGTTATGCAGATTATAGCATGGGGTACATACAAGAGGCAGCCGTTAAAGGTTTAGTTCTGGCGTCTATCTATCATGGCTCATGTGCGTTCAAGGAAAGGGATACTTCCACGGGGGGTTGAAGTTGGTATTTATCTATCCTCCATTCCATCCCATTCCCAACAACTCCCTCCCATCCCATCCCCAACCCCCCTCTCCCTCCCTCCCTCCCTCCCCCCTCCCCACCGCCCACCTACCCCTCCTCCTCCTCATCACTATCCCCCTCCTCAACCCTCCCCTCCACCGCGCCCTCCCTCCTAAACCCCGAATGCCCCGGCCCCACCATCTGCGGACTAGCCGACCCCGCCGAATACCCCAAGCCATCACCCTCCTCCGCCGCACCCCCCCTCAGACTACTCCTCCGTCTGCGCCCCCACTCCCTCTCGCCACCCACAATCCCCGGAAACATCCTAGGCTCCAGGCCCTCGAGCCCAGAAGCCGATCGCTGCAGCGAGAGCGCCATGCCGACGCCGTCGTCGGGCGAAGCGAGGGCCCCGGCATATGGACTCTGGTGTTGGTGTTGGTGTTGGGAGGGGGTTGTGTAATGGGGGATGGTGATGGTGTTGTTCCTGGAGGAGGAGGTAGTAGGTTGGGGTTGGGGTTGTGGCGGGACGTTACTCCCGGGGTTGAACAGCATGCTTGAGCTGCGTCTCGGGCGTTCAAAGGGTTCGTCTCTGTCTTTTGATGTTTTGGAGCGGGTTGGAGAGGCGGGTTGGTTTTGGGTGAGTGAGACTGTGGATGAGGAGGAGATGATGCGTTGGGTTGCTGTGGTGGGGGAGTTGGATATGGCGCCTGGAGGGAGCGAGGAGAAGGTATGTGCGTGGTTGAGGTTGAGGTGCGAAGGGTTGGGGTGCATGGATGTGGTTGGGGAGCTGGCGTGGACTTGGGTCGATCTGGGGGTCTGGGGGCCGGGGTTTGTGAGGAGGTTTGAGCTGGTGAGGGGGTCTGTGTTTGTCTGTGCTGCGCGCGTGTAGCGGTCGATCCTATGTTTGTTAGTTTGATATTCATGGCTGTCCAGAAGGTGGAGTCTTTTGGCTAACATTTCAAATTCCTGCGTGAGCGTTTCGTGTCGGAACGCTTCCCGGATACTGGGGACATTGGATTTGGCCATGTCGTTGCCAGCTACGCCGGGAAGATTATAATTAGCGCCCAGAAAGCGTTGTTTGATGCCGTGCTCGAAGCCGCTCTGCTCCACAGAGTGTTTAGCTAGCTCGCACATGTCCACGGCACTAAGCTTATAGATCTGGGCTGCTACAGCGTATTCTTCAATCAGGGGTTCCTTGGTGAATGCAAACTGGAGTGGGTCATCTGTCGACAGGGATACGTTGAGACCCCGTCGGAAGTAGCTCAAGAAGGGATTGCGCTCATATGCGAGGAAGAGAGCGTTGTTACTCAGAGGAGACATGGCCACACCAATCTGTTCGAGATAGAATATGTACTGCAACAGAGGCACCTTTCGAAGGAGAAGACCGTGACTGATGCTATGGCAGCAAAGAGCCGCTGCTGCTAGATGGTCCGTATCACCAGCTTCGCCACAATGTGGACGAAGTAAGAACGTGTTGAAACCACGCTGCTTGCGCCAGACATTTAGAGACGCAATGTTAGCAAAGAGGTAGTAGATCCAGTAGCTATATGGTGGGTTCTGTCTCGAGTTCCATTCGTTCGGAACAGGGAATTTCTTGTACAATCGACGCTCGACCTTGCTTTCATCATCGACACTATCAAAACCAATGACTCTTTGCAGGAAGATGTGGAGTTTTGGGTGGCTCATAGGATCCTTTGTGACTTCAAACAGCGGAAGGAAAATGTTCTTTACTACTTGTTCGAAGTTTTCTACTAGACCAGTTTCCCGGAAGACGTCGTACAATCGTGGCACCTGAATCAGCCATCGAACATTTGGCGAGAATAGTTTGTTGTCTACGATCCAGGCGGCGAGTTTATCCCACTCGTCGAGTGATCGACCATAGATGGAGATGCGCCACTCTACGAACTGGTACTTGCTTGATTCGAGATCGGACATGACCTCTTTGGTAATCTCGGCAAGATAGCGGCCTTTGATGAAGTTGTCTGTTTTCAAGAAGATAGTCCGAAGACGAGACTCTCCCACTGGATTGTACTTTAGGTTGAACTTGTCGAATCGGTGGAAGGAATCGGTATGCGCCTGGACCATATCAGTAACTGTAAACTCAATAGAACTAACAACTTACATGCATATCCAACGTATCTATACTCAAGTCATACGCACTAAGATTGATAGACTCAAACACCTCCTTCAAGGTCAAGTGCTTCCCATCCCTCTCTAAAACAAGCTCGTCCGGAGATCTCTTCATCTTTGACTTGATAAAGCGCAGCAAATGCTTTTGGTTCATGCACGCGGAATGGTGAACGTGAGTGTCGACTTTCCTGACATTGTAAAAGTCTCTGTGTGGAACTTTCTTACTGTCCGCAATCTCCTGATACTCGTTTAGAAGAAAGTATAGGTTGAACTTGCCTTCTAGGTACTGCAGGCGTCGGAATGCAAAGCTCTTGCTGGGGCCGTCAGAAGACACGTCAAGGATAGCATCCAGATCCACATAGAACTCGCGAAGGGTCGGAATAGCCACGATAGGGGTGTCCAGCTCGGCCGATTTGGACGTCTCGTACACCTGGTAAACACCACTGTTGTCTAGGCGGTATGACATCTCGGAGGCGCCAGGCAGCGGGAGCAGGTCGTCCATGTCGAAATCTTCCCCGATATCTTTGCCCATCTTCCTTGGGGGTTTCCCCGGTTCTGAGGGGTCGAGCACGATACTGTTCTGCATGCTGCCACCCGGTATCTTTGGGCGCTCCTTGAGCTCGTCCCAGACCGGTTCTGGGTGAGGTGGGTAGACCCTCCATCCAGGGTCATCTTTCGGATTGTCGAAGTCTCCTTGCAAGGACAGGCGAATGTACTTGTGGCGGAGGTCCAGCACGCGCTGGACGTTCGTATATATGGCACTCAGTTCGGCGGTTACACTCGAATCGGACGTGGCAAATCCGCCCGCTCCTGTTCCGATTCCCACTCCTGCTCCAGCGCCGTGGATGCCTTCGCTCGCAAGCAAGGGGGGCTTGGTTTCGTGGGGGAGGCCTGGGTGTTGAGCGTGCTCTCTGGCTTGTCTGTCGGCTTGCAGGAGCATCTCTGACTCTGACTTAAAAGCCTGCTCGTTTGCCGCCATCGCAGCCGTGTGTCGCTGTGACTCTGGCGTTGGCTCCGCGTGGGCCAGACCCCCGGGCAACCCAGGCTTGACGGCCGGGTTGGCGAGACTGACGTTGCTCCTCCGCGATCGGATGCTGTCTGCCCTGCTGAGAAATTCGGCACCGTCGCCGCCGCCCAGATTGACGGGGAACGTCTTTGCCCGGATGATTGGGCTGTATCCGTCACCCGCCTGCGACCCGCCGTACTGGCTCTCTAGCTGATGACGCTGGTAGAACTGCTTGGCCTCAGACTGGCTCATCTGCTTGTCGGACGCATAGTCGTAGAACGCAGTCCGCCGCTGCTTGTCCCGGGGAAACAGGCCAGCGGCGGGTGCGCCGTCGGACGGCCCATTGTCGTCGCCCTCCATGCTGGTACCAGCCGCTGCTTGGGCTGTTGTGGCCGCCCCACGGTGTCCATGTGCTGCAGGCGCGCCGCTGGCTTCGTCGGACGATTCAGGGCTCAGGTCTTCCTCTTCGTCTGACGAGGGGATCTGGTGGTGGTCCATGGGGGCGGGTCCCAGGTCGGGAGAGGCGTCCGGCGCGGTGGAATAGGTGCCTAGATGGAGCAATACTTTGTTAGCACGGCAATGCCTGGAGGACGGCGCGAATTGGAAGTGGTACCTTTGATCATGGCGCCGTGGAGGTGTTGTGGTCACAGCTGCCCAACCCCAAAACTTCCATGATGATCGGAGGTGACCGACAAAACGCGGGGCATGTGACTGCGCGCAACCACCTGCCCCGTGCCCACATCCTCATCCTGGAGGCATATCATGAGGCGCCTTTTCGTGCTGCGACATCTTGTACAGCACGGAATTCGCTTGGGAGCACATGTGGATGGCCGAAGACGATTTTGTTTGCTCCCAGGTACATACTGCCCGAAACTAGCCTCCTCGCTGTCGTTTGGCCGCGGCACGGCTAAAGAGAGCCTTCCAGTGCGCATCTCGTGCGAGTGTGAGCTGACACTATCCTCAATTGCAAGTCTGCTTGAATACAATTTCTTTTATAAGTCGAAAATATACAGGAGCCATCTACATCTTTCGGGGGCCAATTAGACCCCTGTCCGAGTCCCGAAGAGGCAAGAAAACGCCAGGATGCTATCGCCCGCTCTATGCACAGGGTAAAATATACACTTGGAAGCCATTGGATCGAGTATCAACAGCTCGCATATTTCCAGACGGCTGGTGTTGAGGGTATCGAACGCCGTTCATCGGTGCCGCACCCCACTTCTGTATCAGCATGTGGGCGGAAGGCGCGGATCCGCAATGCTCTCGCCGCTCCCCTACTCCACTGCAGCATCCACAACTTCGGCTTCCGAGCTCGACAAAGTCCGAAAGGGACTCTCGAGGAGATCGTGGTGTGGTTCCACGATGTGGTTCGCCCATGCTGCACGGCTTTGGCACAGTACCGGACAGTCCTCGTGCGGGCATGCGTATTCTGTGTGAGTGTTGCTATGCCGTTGGAGTTCACCGGGATTTTGGAAGCGCTGTCATGTTGGTGTTGGTAGAGTCTAAGAAGCGGAACGGGGACCTACCTGGTGACAACGAATCCACGGACAGTGGAAGTCTGATGCAGTACGCTCTTCCTCATCTTCATGCTCATGTGAGGAGCTGTGCTGTCTTGGTGACTGGTCATATTGGCGCTGCGTTGGTGTTTGAAATTGTGCACTCATTTGAGCAGGGCCCTGAGTGTTGCGCGTAATGTCCTGTACAAATTCGCTCCTTATATGGGAGAATCTCTGGTCGACGTGAAACATGGATCTTGCTTCTTGACCAAGCACATCTTGGGTGGAGGCACAAAATTGGATGCTGCTTGACGATGTTTGAGCCAGGTGTCCAGCGATCAATCTCAGCCGTGTGAGTGCAAGTCGATCGAGTTGCTCCGGCTCTGTGGTCGAGAGATGCGTATTCGTTGTTATATGCGCTGGAATATCCAAGATAGTTATAGCCTCGGATGAGGGTGCAACTTGGTGAAAGTCTAGGCCAGAGTCGAAATGCTCAGAGTCCATGTTGTGTGCATCCGACGATAGGGCTGAGAATTGATCCAAGATGCCCGAACTGTTGACTTTGGGCAAGGGCAAGCGCTGGTATGCCCCACCTTCGTCTGGTAGAATGTGAAGCAAACTCGTGGAAGAGTTGATGAAAGTCTCGAATTCGGGGTTTGGGAGCTCCTCCGTTGGACTTGATCGAAAACTTGCATGGGACGATCCAGGAGGCCCATACAAGCTGGTCGCACGGACTGGTAACTCTTCCATCCACCGGGAGGAGTCCACGGAAGGCCCATTCGAAGCCTTGCCACGCATGTTTGCGGCATTGGATAGCAGTTCTGAAATTTCACCAGCACTGGATCCTCCCGCCGCCTCTCTGGCAAGCATGGCGGCCGAGGTGGTGATCTTCGAAGCCAACGACATTGGCTGCTTGCCCTTGCGATTCTTGTGGACTTTCCCAGCTCTTTTCTCTCCCGAAGCCTCATGCGCAGTCATCCCAGGACATGGTAGTGCGGTGTGCCACCGAAACATAAAGGTTGTCCTGCGATGTATCGGAAAAAGTAAAGTCGGCGCAAGAGCTGCTCTGCTCCCCTAATGCTGGGAGAGAAAATCGCCGAGGTGAGTACAAATCATCAAGCTTGAACATATAGAAACGCTATTAAGAAGATACAGGAAAGGGCAGACTGGAAGGTTGTCATGAAGTTGTGAGGATGCAGAGTGTGGCCAAGTGGAGGTGCTGGATCAAATTGCTGCAATTGGCGGTCGACTCCGAAGAGTGCCTCGGTAGTCCGAAGCGGAACCGCGCGAAGGGCTTTGTGCAGGCGAGGGGCTCCCTACGAGGACGCGCCGACAGAGGGTTGCTTCAGCATGCGACCAAAAGCGGCCAGATATTTGAAGTGTCTCGACGTGCCGGGTTCGGAAAGCCGTTGTTTTGAACAAGTTAAACCTGTGGCAGTCGCGAACGGCCCGCGACGCGACACTGACGCGGTCCTCCTTCCGCCTGCAACTTTCAATATTTCACGCAAACATCCTCAGCCCACCTTTGTTTCTTCCTCCATCGCGCGACCAGTGGTGGCTTCGTCTTCCTCATCTCCCAAAGGTTTCCAGCGAGGCAGCTTTCACCATGACGCACAACACTGTCCAAAGATGTAACGGTACCTACACAACCAAGCCAATGGGTCCAACGAATCATGTATCGCAATTCACTGACAGGGTCAAGATCTCAATCACGCCTGACCTTAGCAGGACTGCAACCCAATTTGAAAAGGAAGAAATTCTATCAAATGTCCCTGTATCCTACACCTCCAGCAACCATCCCGACTGGCCTCTCACGCACCAAGGACTCACATTCTCAGACAAGATACTCTAACATTCTAAAAAGCGATCTGAGAAGCTGTGTTTCAATCTGATTTCCTGTCTTGCCCTTCATCAAACCGGACCTCAGCACACCAGAACGTTCTCACTGTGAAAACACCTAGCCCTGGCTCGTGGAAGTTCCGCCCGCAGTTCCATGTCCTCCTTGTCCACTGGATCGCAGCTGCGAGTACCGTCAGTGATTGTCCGAGGAAAGAGCCAAGAGTGTAGAATGACATCGTTCGAATCTCCAGGCATTGGATGCGTGACAGAACCAACTCATGGCTCATTCGCTCGACTATTCGACGTCCACAAGGACCTCCTTTGGTAGCGATCTGACGTACCTGCGGGTTCCAGGGATCTTCCCAAGTGCTTTGCCCCAACCATCTCTCGATAGTTGCCGGTTGCTGAGAATTAGCATTGTTTCCTCCACCCAGGTTCAAGGTGCGCGGGTTCTGCGTGCCGTTGCCCTAGTTGCAATCAGTAATGGTTCACATATCTGAGAATGAAGCTCGCATAGCTGGACTTACTCCGCGGCCTGCGTCATTGGCATTGTTGTTATTGCCGTCCTTCGGGGGCTCTTCGAAATGGGGCATGTCGATAGAAATATTGGATTATGCACGAGAAGTAGTGGATTCAAAAGAGTCGGAGTAGACGAGCACTGTCAAAGTGGAAGGGTGATGGTTTGCAAATCGAGAAGACTGCGGAAGAGGGCGGTATTTGAACCCAGAACCAACACCCATAGCATCCAACTCAATCAGCCTGGGGTGATCTGTTTCGGAGATCGGTGGGTTGAACGATGGGTTTGACTCTCCGACACAGTTACTACGCCCTCTGAGAAACCCTCCTTTACAAAACTTCGCCGCAGCCTATTCAGATAATCGTACTGAAACAACAGTCTGGTCTAGTGCTGGTAGTTCAAGCCTGGATATTAGACGGCGATACCAGCGTATTGGACAGGTGTGATGCAAGAATACAGCCCTACACCGGACCTGCTCCGCCTTGTTCGAACACATGGCAAGGCATCATGCAAACGCATACACAGGAACGGAGAAATACCTCGATATTGGCCAATCCGCTGAGTCCAGAATATATTGAAGCCGCTTCAAGAACCGAGACATTGAGACCGAACCTTCGTGCAACTACCACATGGGCGCTCACATCTTCTGCCTGGTGTCCAGACATCTCAAAGTATTGCAAACGACAGCCTAGAATCCCGCCCAAGATAGACATCGCACAAGCTATTAGACAGTCTTGATTTGGCCTGGCTTCGACTTGCTCAACACTGCCCCGTTCCCTTTCGCAAAAGGATTCATATTGGAAAACCCGTTACAAGCGTTCAAGCGGCTCGGGTTCCGGGTGCCATACATGCACGCCGTTTCCCCAAACCAACTGGCCCTTTCAACTCATTGTACCCTGTACAGAAAGATTGAAAATAACTCTAGTAGTCTGAGCTGTGTTGACGACTCTCACGAACCTCGAGCCGTGGACGGCGGAGCGGTCTGACGGAAGTGGAATTCTGCTCGTCACAGGACTTTGAAGGCATTGTTGGCAGGTGGTTCGGACGCCTAGCCACATGAGGCCGGCATCTCCAAACTCCGTGGGATCTGGCCCCAGAAATATGGTCATGTTTGTTTTACGAGCCCTGCCAATTGCTAGCCGGGGCTCGAATTGCAAGTTCCTCAATGGCAGTGACGGTTCGTCGAACTGGAACTGGAAGTGGTTGGAAGGATGTGCAATCCTTGACAACTGCATGCATGGAGTCGGATTGGGTTCAACTCTCGACAAGCAGGATCGGCTAGAAAAATGTGTCTGTCCTACAGTGTTACAACACCCGCAAACTCGTCCACCTACACCTAACTTTCACTTCAAAGGTTCCAATGATGCCGACATATATTACGTATCTGTGCATCTACGCGCACGGATCCTCAGATGGCGCAAGACCGTTTGCCTTCAATATCGCAGTGTCATACCGGTACCAAGCTCTTGTTCCCTCCACGAATCGACGCTTCGAATAGTGTCCTAGTATATTGTGTATTTACTCCCCAATCATTCAAGACGCCGTGTTGTGCTCAGATGGCCGTATCGCACGTCGTCCGCACGATACATACTCGACTTGTACTTTGCCCACGAGCGCGGTGGTAGAGAGCCAGCTTAATCAAGATTATCTGTAAGAGGTCATCCGGGCTCACGGCCCCCATGTGGTCGCGAAGAGACTCATGTCAAGTGTATCTTGGCAGTATGAGGTCGATAATCCCTGCAGCCCGTTTCTCCCCGCGGTCAGATCATGCCGAGTACATGGGCAACCTCATATGTACAGGTTCACGAATACGCCTTCGCCTGTGTGTCCGACACGGTACCCGGGCGCCGCGGTTCTATTGTTATACCTACGTTCCATGGGTCTCCCGCAATGTTACCCGCAAGCCCGGCATTTCGCATAGTAGTCGAACTTGTGCTGATTCTGCACGTGGGCATGCGCTTACAAGGCCAGGAACCGTAAGCAGGTGTTCGGATCAACTTACCCCACTTTTCTTGTTGACTCCTAAACACAGGTAAGTTGACGGCCGTAGGTCGTCCTGTGAGATATGTTGCAAAGGTTCTCAAATTTCTAGCTAATAGAACCAAGATCTCTCTTCAGGCCAACGTTTCCTTGTGCCCCCGACCCGGCCTCAACGTGGATCGCCTGGGGTTCTTTCTCATCCAAGACGGTCTCCGCCTAAATCTAGACCAAGCGGACCAGAAAATATCAGGAGAATGCTCAATGACATATCAAGTTCGTTGTTGACTCAACCAAAACAGGGCTTTGGCAGTGCACCTTGCTTCCGCCCTTGGTAAATTATGCCTTGTTAATCGGCAAGGTGCGATGATCAAACAACATGAACCACTACGCCTTAGGAGTCTAGTAATAGAAATGCGAGTGGCCACAGTGCGAAGAGCATCATGCATGTGATGATAACGGCAGGGTTGGTCACTCATCGCCACATTTCAACAGTTTGGATCCGTACCCTTGTAGCTCATTTCGTCTTGAGGATATAGAAAATGGTCTTTGAATGGGCTCGCCCAGAGGCCCTCGCCCTCATCGCTCATAGGAATGAACCATTACTCGACTAAATCCATGAGTTACAAACATGGTCAAAAGGACTTTTGTCACCGCCAAACATCAGCTCGTCACCACAAGCATCGGTCGAGTGGCAGTGTAAGATTCTTGCCCCACTGATCTCTTCATCTCAAAAGGATCACCAAGTCCGTAAGTACGCGTGCACTTCCGTTGCTAGTAACTCGATGTTATGCCAAAGCGGTGAGAAGCTACTTTATTCCTGATACGTATGTTCACACTGATGTGGCGTATGCGTTACACAAAAACGGTTCCTGTGTCACCACCGTCTAGCAATGGCTATACGAAGAGATCTGGGTCTGCCGCGTGGGGTCTTCCTGTCGAGGCTTAGCTCTGTCTACCATCTTTCCCTGGACCTCTTCAGACGCAGGCTCTTGTAACATGGGACGAGGTTTCCAGCATACCTCCCATACGAAGCCGAGTATATCTTTCCATTTTCTAGCTCAGGAAACATATTCTACCCTCACCCGGGTACCCGGTGCAATTCTCAGTAATCTCTTTCCAGGACTACCATGTCTTCTTGACAATCTCCTACCAGGCTCCAGTGTGGATCGGGTTAACGGTTCCGGCTGTGGGATGTATGTGGGGGCAACACGACGCAAAGGGTCAGCCTCGTACTACCCCGGAATGTCCGTGAGCAGGTTATAGCGACTCCCGCAAACACTGAAATCCTTATGAAACAAACCTTTTTCTCTCCACAATCCTACTGAAAGTAGGTAGTGCTCGGCGCTTACTCGAAGACGCTGATAGGGCAGAATAGTCACCTCGAATCTTCTTTCGTCTAAAGATGAAGAGCCTGTGGTTTTCGACTTGCGCTTAGGACAACGCCGTCTCGTTCGGCCCCGAATATGCACGACCTACATATATACAAAACTCCGAACGAACACATCCTTGATATATCTGCAGTGCGCCTCCCTCGGCGACCCGGCAAAATGTCATCGTACGCATTGCATCGCTCATCGATTCGTATATCCACATCCATGTCTCAGAGAGATGGCAACTTTGACGCCAGAATGCGCTTGGAATCCTCTCGGATTTTATTCCTGTTCGGTCTGGTAGGCTTAGACGCGGCTTGGGGAGAGACAAGGGACAAATTCAACGGCCTGTATATTGCACCAAGGTATGGGGCTGATTCGGAGCTTTTGCTACAGGCAGGAAGGCAGAGCAGGCAGAGGATTTGCGAGGGGCGGAGGAGGCATGGTGAGTGGGGTGGATCCAAGAGGCGCGGCGGCGCACATTGGGAGTCATAACCTGGCTTGTGGGGGGAAGGCTTTGCAGGTGAACGCGTCGTCGTCGGAAGGTTTCCAAGGTTGATATATGAGGCCTTTTGCGGCTAGCGATTCCTTCTCTGGTAAGC
The DNA here is from genome assembly GCA_010015725.1 of Amniculicola lignicola CBS 123094. Lineage (NCBI taxonomy): Eukaryota > Fungi > Ascomycota > Dothideomycetes > Pleosporales > Amniculicolaceae > Amniculicola > Amniculicola lignicola. The sequence continues at coordinate 322,599 of ML977584.1, read as the reverse complement.
GTCGAGGCCCGTTTGGGAGTAATACAAGATCACGTGACTGTTTGCGACATGCGTGGATAGATGGGCCGGCAGAATTATAGTCGCACACACGGAATGTGGTGCGCGATGATGAGGCTGGTTGAGGGGCGGTCTCTCTCTGTCTTTCACTCCTCTTCTTCTATCCATCTATTCCCGTACCCTAACCCCCAGCAATCCAATAAAGCCCCCTCAACCGGTTCAACACGTCAGATGGCTTTGGACCGTCTCAGTTGAAGCTTTAGCTAGGCAGATGCAGGAGGTGTTGGGGGCTGACTTTGGGTGGTTCTCCGGTTGGAGTGAAGAGGGGGGAGTTGGAGATGGGAGAGGTGGATGGAGGTTTGGGAGAAGGGGCTGGGAGGGAAGAGGAGAGAGAGGTACCGGTTGTTAGTTTTGTGGGAGGGGGTTGGAGTGTTGTAGTTGAGACATCGTGTTAGGGGGGGGTGAAGTTTGGGATTTGAATGTTGATAGAAGAATTCGGAGTGTAGAATAGTAGAACACTGAAGAGATACAGTAGAATAAAGTCTGTTGCAGCAGGTTCGTCGTCTTTGCATATCTTCCCAGATAGCCCAGTATCTTCAAGCTGGTTTTGCCATTATCCCACCACAGGGTCGACGATGTTGGCCTTCCTTCCAGACATGCCTAGGTTGAAATACTCATGCGAGTTTCTTTCTTGTCCCGACTATGGCAAGTCCTGGCTCCTACGAAGCAACTTTCTCCTCGATCTGCAAGAGCAAGATGCACACGTAACGACAGCGACGACAACAATTGCACGCCGCACAATTGAGAAAGGGTGGTATCCATGTGACGACCTAGATAAGTGTGTGTGGGACTACAACTTCAAAGATGACGCTGGAAACGTGATAGCTGGCAGAGGCACGCTGAAGCGGCCAGACGGTGTTGCCGCGGTTGTATTGATGTGTTGTGATAAGACTTGTGTAGCAAAATGACGCAGTTTACCATAGGAAGAAACACGTGAAGGTAATTGCTTGGTAAAAAAAGGAAATCTATTCTGAGAAGCGTTTGGTTGATGCTGTCACTATGTAATCATGGTCATGACTCACAGTGCGCTTCGTTGCTCTCTGCTCATCTTCAGCGTACCTGGCTTCATCACCTGCCGTAATCTCTTCAGGAGGTGTTTCCAAGCGTTTCCTCTTTTTGACTTCATGGACAAAAGAATGCTTGCCCAGCGGTTGCGCTCGCTGTGCTTTGCTCTCCGCCGCAGCAAGATACTGGCAGAGCTGTATCCCAGGGATAAAAATTTCTGCATCTTCATCTCCCATCTCGGCCTGTGCAAGTTCTTCGTAGGTGAAATCACTGAGGCGGAGCCGTAGGCCTGGGTGGTCTACGGGGTTTCCTTCATCGTCACGGAAAGGCTAGGAAGGAAGTCAGCACATCAAGGATGTGTTAGAGTCATGAGGATTTAGGCTACCTCATTCACAGCCTCTTCAACAGCTCGTAATTCAGACCCATCAGCAGTTTCAAACAGTCGTGGTCGCCACATTGATAATGATGCTTTGCGTGATCCCTTCTCGCTATACTCAATATCTAGACCAACAACAACTCGTACGCTGGCATCTGAATCCAGAAGATAGTTTTCAGCTAACCGGCCTAGGCGCTTTTTCTTCTGCGAGTATGCAACTTCAATAATAACACCTGGATATTGTGCGTCATCATGCCAGAATGATTCATCTGGTTCATACTTGGATTTGCTGGATAAAGCGCTCGTGGTGAAATTTATTTCAGTTGATCGAGCTGGGTGCACTTTCTGCGCGAATTGAGCACTCCTGCCTGATTTACTCCGTATTATTTTCAGCTGGGTCCGAATTGCATCCTCCACTTTATCAATGAAGAGCCCATGTACCCCAGTAGGCATTCGGACGACTAGCCTACCCCTGTCTTCGTCGTAGTCATACCTGCTAGCCCTATCAACCATGGTCATCGCGGTATCTGAAGTCCACTTACCGTATCTTGTCTTTTACGTACCCCGCAAGCACATCGTCTTGCTGGAGTGTACGCTCAATCTCATCGTACTCTCCTTGCGCAAGCTGAAATTCTATCCAGGGGCCTTGCTTGATGTTCTCTCCAGCTTGAATGTGTCTGAAGAACGCGATGACACGGAGGGCTCCCGCAAAAAGCTTCTTGTCGGTCAGCGGAGGCGTCAAAGGCTCGTTCGTAAACCTTGAGGGCGGGGCGATGTGCTGCGTTACATCTGCTTGCGATATGGACATAGCTGTACACTACTGACAGATCGTTTGAAAGATGGGCGCTGGTTGACTCAACAACAACGTCCCATGTCTCACTCAGCAAATGTGGCTGGTGTCAATGACGCCAAGCCAAAGACAAACTAGCACACACTTTTAAAATGAGAAACTAAGCTGGACAAAGCGCCTTGGAGGCATCAGCAACACTGCCGTGCTCCCATCGTCGCCATGGAATCCTCCTAGAATTGACCTGTCCTAGAAGTGGTACAAAGAAGGTGAAGGCAGTTGGAATTTCCGAAAATTACTCGTCCATCGTTTTCCCATAGTCCTGATTATTGAACTGTCGGAACCATGTTGTCTCCCGTGTAACCCTAATATGCGTCGATATCTATACCAGGCCGTTTGTCCAGGCAAATATCCGCCTTGTGTAGGGCGGTTTGTACACGTAGAAAGACATCTTCCACACTGGCAACAACGTCGATTCGTACCACCTTTCCTAAAGCCTCATATTTTGCAAGAACTTCTGCCGTCGTTGTGTTGAAGGTCCTTACACGCCTCCGTATCGTTTCCACGTCGTCGTCGTTTCGTTTTCGCTGTAGTAACCGGTCGACCAGAATCTCCTCTGGACATTCGAACACCAACACAATGGCTATAGTCCCGATAGTCTCCTCGAAATAGTTTGCTTGATCCATTTTGCGTGGAAAGCCTATCTTGATGCATTAATGTTTGTTCTTGTACAAACTTGGCTGCAATTCTCACTCACCATCTAGAAGGATCGTTTGCGCACAAGATCCCGTTGCCTCCTGGATGTTCTTTCGTAGAATATCTACTGTGATTTCTTTTGGGCCAACGCGCCCCATCGTCATATTTTCCTGGATGATGTCCCGGTATGGGCTATTGGGCTTGGCCGCCTCGGCTCTCAGTAGATCTCCAACGCTGAAATGGGCACAGCGAAATGTTTTCTGTAGCAATGAGCATTGAGTGCCTTTGCCAGCACCGGGACCGCCTAGAACGGAAATCACTTGCGTATCTGTCGACATTTGTGTACGTTGATGGTGTTGTTGGGGTTGGAGGGTTGTCAGGCGTGTCCAAGGTTTGCTCAGGCTGCGCAGAGGTAGGTATGCCAATGCGCCACATCGAGGATATGTTCTCAGTCATCCAAACTCTGTTCCAAGCTTCAGACACAACCCCACCAGACATCATGGGCAGTTGGTTCTCAAGACCCGAACCTGGTTCGGATGTGTTTACTGTTTCTCTTGGTATGGTTGTCATCGATGAAGTTCGCCTACATTCCCGCCCTCCCATGGTTGATGTCGCTGGGGGGTCGGCGATTTATGGTACGAGAGACCCATTTCCCGTCTTCAAGCTGCATAGCTCCCAACTAATTCTCTGGGTACTCATAGCGACTCTTGGGGGTCGTCTCTTTGCTGGACACGCGCGTTCAACCCATGTGGGCTGCCTGGTCCTGGCGGGGAAAGACTTTCCTACCGCCATCCAGAATCAGCTATCAGATTGGCGGCTAAACTTGGCCATGAAAGTGTATCCAGATAAACTCAGTACTAGAGGCCTTCTGGAGTATGAAGATGATACCTTTAGACATAAGTATCACATCTGCCTGCATAGCTGTTGGCTTATTTAATTGGCTAAGAAGTTCCGTTACACAACTCCCCGCTCAAAGTTGAACCAGCCCACCTAATTGGTACCCAACTTCTAAGATCAAAAGCATTCCACCTGCTCGCCACCCCTGAGGAGATATAGCAACATATTCCTAAGCTACTAAAGCTTCGTACACGCCATAGCATCAAAGGTCACCCCTATATTATGCGGGAGCCTTTCCCCGCAGCTTGTATAACTAGTATTCTTTAAGCTTATATAGAGGCTTGTAGAGTGGTTAATATATTCTCCCTAAACCACCTTGAAATGACCGCCCTTTTCGAAGATAAGCCACTCCTGAATTTTTAGCCTAAGGGGCTCGAGAGATATGCCCTTGAATTTGTCCAACATATCATAAAAACATCAGTGCATCGTGGAGCAGTGATGGCAAGAACTGGGAAACATAGGTCCGTAACAATAATTAGTTCTGAGGAAACGTTTTGGTTGCTGGCATTCTACTAAGATCATGATCAAAAGGTAATTGATCCTACTGGAGCTGGGAATACTTTTCTGGGAGGCTTTATCGCTGGTTAGCACAACAACCATAATATAAAGGAGGTATCAATCTATGGCAACGTTGCTGCAAGCTTCGCTCTTGAACAGATTGGGCTCCCTTCACTTAAGGAAGCTGGGGACCATGAGCTCTGGAATGGGGATTATATCATGGACCGACTACCAATCTACAAGGAGCGTATTCGTAGTTAAGAAACTGTTGAGATCGAATCTTATCGCGAGTTACATTCCCTCCGAACAGTTGAATTCAGGTACTTATTTGACATTCCATGGTGTCTGTGGCGAGAGCGATTTCAGCTCTTGCCAATTCTCTTCAGATATGCTGCCCATCCTTCCTTTTGATATGCCCGTGCTGACTGACCAGCGACTTCGGCGGCATAGATACCCCGCCTGACGATGATAAAATCAGAACCCGCATCGATTGCATCAGTCGGAGTTTGGTACTGTTGCCCCAACTTATCCGCTTTGCTTTTCTGATTTACACTAGTGATGAAGATTAGGAAATCCTCATTTTTAGATGGTGAGGATGCTGCCGGGACCGACTCCAAAGATCGCGTAGCCACGAACCCGATGACAGACTGTTTGTGATCTCTTGCAAGATCGACGCACTTGGCTGTGTAACTGTTGGTTGCAAGGCTGTCTCTGGAAGTCATTTCTGCGGGTAAGATGAAAGCTCGCTCATCAGGGTATGAAAAATTGGGTGCGGATACCACCTGCGAGAGAGCCTCCACGATACCATCTCCGCCGAGGACACTCATGTTCACGATGTCGGCAAACTCCGAGATACGCAGCGCCCCGCCATGATATTGTTTCTGAACAGTGCTACCAATGTCGACAAATTTGCGGTCCTCGAAGATAAGAAAGTTGTGTTTCTTCGCCAGTTCCTTGAGGCCACGGACTGTCTCAACTCCAAAATCCACCACAATGTCTATGTGCGTCTTGAACACTGCGATATATGGCCCAAGTTCTAAGGATAAGAGATCAACTTGCGAATGAATGAATGGGAAGGGTAGTAATTACTATCTGCGCATTTCAAAAGTTCAACGGTGGTTGTCAAATCAGCAGAGATGATGAGGTTTGACTGTTTGGTTTCCGCCGTCTCAAGGAATCGCCGAGCGACTGGATGAGGACGACGAGATGCTCGTTCTGTATAACTGAAGCTGGAGAGGGAAGCCATCGCTGGAGTTCAACCTTACTTTGCTCTGTGTTCAGGTTTTTATCTATTTCAGGTACCTTACTACAGGCGCATAACCCAGTGGCTGGGGCATTACAACCAGCAAAGTGTACGCCAATTCATCTCCTCTGCACACTTATGCGGAAGGCAGGAAGCCAGCATAGATCTGTGGGGCTATTTGCGGGTTTAACTTGTTCATATGGCCTTGATTGGTGGCATGCCGCAATGCGTACACCGGCATGCTGCCAGGACACTGACTGGCCGGCCCGTCAGGTCTTACCTTAAAGTGTGATTGAGCTCAGCCGAACAAAGTCTAAGACCTGCTCGTGTAGGCGGTAGGATATCATTATGACTCCGCCTTCCGCATCGCTGATAGGTAGTAGCAACGAAAACAGAAACCTCAATTGCTACACTGTGATCACCTACGGTGGTACAACCAAGCTGTGGAGTGTTATCTTAGGCACAAAACACAAGTACACACATCCCAGCCGGTTAGCACCTGGCCTTGCGTGAGCCGCATTCTTTGGGGGTCTTTCTGACCCCCCTCGCATAAGAAAGTCTAAGTCCTGTCGCCTACTCATTCTCACCTCCAGATATGGAGTCTCTAAAGAACCATGGTCATTGCTCAAAATTTTCATTCAAAAGCCCAATCTGTAGCTCACGCGTGTGGGGCACCTCGACCACAATATGGACGTGATAACGACGCACTGGCAAAGCTATTGGCGCAACATGAAACGTTCGCTCCAGAGGTCGAGCTGGTTGAAACCTTCATAACATGTAAGCAGTAACGGGCCTGATTAGCAACATCACTCAACTATGGTCCAGCTTCCGTGAAGGTCACAAAGAAGACCCTGACCGATGTAGCGGCGATCGAACAACACTTGGATCAAGTCGTCAGTATCTCTGCCTTCGCTTCTTATGGTTTCAGTAATCATAGCAGGGCCGGATTAGATCTCAGACGAACAAGTGCTTCGAATACTGTATTACATCCATATACTGAAAGTTTCCCGTGCTAATCCTTTCGCAGGAACGTGTCCCGACTTTCTACTCCCTTGATACAGCTACTCGGCTGCAAATACAACATGGACTACGAACTATGGACCAACCGCGTACAGGGAAGTGATAGGGAATGGTTTGCAGGGCCCTTCCATGAACGAGGTAAGATCAAAAGTGTGGTCTTTGTACGATAATTCAGGTATAGTAACGTACCCGGCAAGCGAGTCGTCCAGGCAAGCGAGTCGTCCACCCCACCAACTTTTCGCGACGCCTCAACTTCTAATCGTTATGGCTCCACCACCTCAAGTGCAACCAACCTACCCTGAAGCAGATATTCTCCTTACTATCTCAGCTATCAATCAAGCCCAGTTTGAGACTGAGAGACGCGCTACTGCAGTATTTAACGTCCCCCGATCAACCGTATGCGACCGACGCGCTGGCAGGCCTACACGACGCGATTGCCAGCCCAACTCAAAGAAGCTTACCAAGCTAGAAGAGGAGGTGATTATTAGATATATACTTAACCTGGATTCGCGAGGCTTTGCGCCCTCTCTAGGTGCTGTGTAAGAAATGGCAAATAAGCTGCTTACTGAGCGTGGCGCTGGCCAGGTGGGCGAGAAGTAGCCTAGGAACTTTGTTAACCGGACTGCAAGCCTTAAGACATGATATAATTAACCGTATGATTGATAGAGAGCCCTCTGCGAGGATCCTAATACTATTAAGGGCTGGTTTGAGCTTGTAGCGCGTACAAAGGTGGAGTATAGTATCTATAATAAGGATATGTACAACTTTGATGAGGCTAGCTTCCTAATAGGCAAGATATTATCTCAGCTTGTTGTTACTGGCTCAGAGAGACGTGGCCGGCCAAAGGCTATACAGCTAGGTAATCGTGAGTGGGTTAGCATAATCTAGGGAATCAACGCTGCTGGGTGGCCAATCCCACCATTTATTATCTTTGCCAGCTAGTACCACCTCTCTGCCTAGTATGAGGGCAGTGATATACTACGCAACTGGGCTATTGCAGTCAGTGATAACGGCTGGATAACCAATGAGATAGGAGTTGAGTGGCTGAAGTACTTCATTAAGCATTCAGAGGGCAGGAAGGTTGGGGCGCGTTGGCTGCTTATCTTTAATGGCCATGAGAGCTACAACTTACTCAACTTTCAAGAACTCTGCAAAGAGAATAATATCTTTACCCTCTGTATGCCGCCTTATTCGTCGCACCTCCTGCAGCTACTTAACGTGGGCTGCTTCTTGCTGCTGAAGTGCGCGTATGGGCATCAGATTGAGAGCCTGATCCGCGACAGCATCAATTATATCACTAAGCTTGAATTCCTACCCGCCTTCTGTGCTGCCTATGATCAATTAATTACAAAGGATAATATCTGCGCAAGCTTTCGAGGCGCTGGCCTAGTCCTATATAATCCAGAGGCAGTAATATCAAAGCTTGATGTAAAGCTTTGTACGCCGATACTACCTGCGCTAGAGGTCACCCTATGGGAAGCTAAAACACCCAGCAACGCGCGCGAATTAGAGGCTCAATCAACAATGATCTGTGATCGGATACAGAGGTATTAGAGCTTATCACCTGCCTCTATTATCGCAGCGCTTGATCAGCTCAAAAAGGGCGCTGAGGTGATGGTGCACTCAGTGGTGCTTATGCGTGAGCGTATCGCGAGTCTTGAGAGAGCAAATAAGGCTGCCACAGAGCATAAAAAGCGTAAAAAGAAGCAGATTCAGAAGCGAGGTACCCTATCAAAGGCTGAGGGAGAGGATATTATTACTCAAAGGGAGGTTGAACAGCAGATAGAGGGGGAAACGCGTCAAGGCAAGGTGCGATCAGGTGTGAGCCGGCAGGCTTCTGCGCGCTGCACACGCTGCAGAGAGACTGGCCACAACTCACGAACGTGTCAGAAGCGTGCTGTAGATACTGCTTAACCTAGAACAGCTGCTATATCAATATTATCTTGTTGCGTTGTGAAGATAGACTGCTGTAAGCGTTGCGGAAGTTGGTGGGGTGGACGACTCGCTTGCCTGGACGACTCGCTTGCCGGGTACGTTACAGGGGCAAAAGAGTTCTCGCATTTCAATCTGGCTTGTGTTCATTTCCAAAGAGCGACGAAACGAACACCTAACGAGTACCTAATGAACAGGAAGTTGAGCCACACGGTTAGGATAGTCAAATTGCTTGACATCATACCTGGTAAGTTCTTCTTCCACCCCGACACGTTTTCTGACGGAATTTGAGACAGTACAATCGATTCGAGAGTCTTCGTTGTAAGACGCATAGCAGCACATCTCAGACGAGACGGAAACTTATGGACGTTTATATACTTCTATGATCCTTATGTCGACTTGAGCGCCGCAAACCTAATCCGAGACATACCTGGAGGAGTACAATACCCTCTGGATTCATGGATGACAGAATTCATTATCGAGAACACACCAGAGGAACTTATCAAGGATCTCAGCTCTGATGGGTTTGGACTGGTTCTCCGCATTCTTCGCGAGATAAAGACTACATGGAAGCTGCTTCTCGGACAGATGGAAGAGTTTTTGGAGACCTTGGTAGGGATCTCTATATCTATAGCAATACTCAAAAAGGAATACTAATATTGCTGGACAAAGACAGAGGACGCTACAGACGAAGAGCTGATGGAATCTGCCCCATGGCTTCACAGGAGATTTCTGTTGAACATTGACTACTTTCAGCACCAGCTTCGCTATCATCGTCGTTGCGTAACATACCTCACAAATCCTCCGTCACAGAAGGGCCTTTGTATAGTTCCAACGGTCTTCAAGGGTGATCTAATCCAGGAAAGTGATGCATTATTCGTTGTTGAGCAGCGCAAGGCAGCTCTCCGAGACAGAACTACTACCACATTAGAAACGGTATGTTCATATTATATTCATATCAATTCAAGGCTAATAGACCAGGTTCTCAATTTGAACACAACCAAACATGCAAAGCTTGCCGCCGAGATGACAAGCCTTCAAAGAGAAGATGCTAGACTCACGATTGCTCAAGGAGAGACGGTGAAGTGCTTGACACTGTTGAACATGATCTATCTACCACTTACCTTTGTTGCTGTACGTTCGTCGGTGGCGTGAATATGACATCACGAATTGACACAAGGTAGACCCTGTTCTCTATGAATAGCACCCAAACCTGGACATTCAAAAGCTTTGTTAGGATAGCAATCGCGTTTTTGGTGCTCACGATGATCATCGCAATCTGGAAGTGGAAAGACCGGCTTAAGATACCGTTGGCTCACGGCAGCGCAATTCAAGTGTCTACAGATACGAGGGGAAGACTCGATCTTCGATTAGGGTTCCGACGAAAGACAAAATCAAGGTCAGTTCAAAATCTACCATAGAAGTAACTATAGCCAAAGCGCTCTTCGCATGAACATAAATAGACATACATACGGGTATTGGCAAACGCTCTCAGATATATCCGTGATCACACTAGTAAATATATCGTAGACGAGCTTGATTTCTATTCGCTCACTGGATTGATGTTTTTCAATTGTTAACCTGTACACGTTGCATCCGATTGTGCAATCCTACGTCACTGTTCTCAGGATGAGTTCTCAACGTTGCCCTGACTACTGTACAACCCTTCTGGTGAAGTATCTGACCAGCCAAGAAGACAAAGTAATCATGTGGCCCAAGATCAATATGTAACTGGTGATATAAAAGATTGGCTTGCATCTACGTGGAGTGGTTTGCTTAAACCAGCGAAAGATCAAATATGAATGTGCGCAGGTGATTATGCAGAACAGGGAAAGATCTTCTACTTACGGTGGGACGGTACTGCCTATCTACACTGCCTTGATTATCCATCCAACTCACGCAAAAGTTTACACTCCCCAATCATCCGACCTCTTCGACTCACGCGCCAAGAACACTTCTTAGACGAGAGAGAAGGTACTCGTTGGATCATGCAACTTCTCTCCGATAGGAAACGTGGAAAATACGTCGGGGTTCGGGGTACAACGTTCGGAGAGTTTTGCTTCTATGGGGCTCCGGAAGATGGGAGTCAGCCTTGTTAATCACTCGCTACAGTGAAGCTCAAAGCACCTATAGGCAGTGCGGTCGCGCCGTGCACAGATGACGTAGCATCTATCGAGGACATCACGAATCCCCTAGATGGCCAAGTCAGTGACGATCCTGGACTAAACGACGCCTTTGGATGGGATGAAAGCTTTACAGCAGTACATTGCGTTCAGGACATTGTCAATCTCCTCCAGCAGCCTAAACACAAACGCGAGAAGAGCTGGAAGTACTGGACTACCGCTGCTGCTTTTATGAAGCGGCTATCAGATGGACGATTCTTTGTGACGGAAAGGGGATATGTGGGCGTAGGACCGCCAGAGACGAAGGTTGGTGATAGGATCATAGTATTCCATGGGGGTGCTGTGCCTTTTCTTGTGAGCGGGGGCTTGGATGGCATTATCCTTGTTGGAGAGGCGTACGTACATGGGATTATGTATGGGGAAGGTTTGGCGTTTGAGGGCGTGAAGAAAGGGGTCATTGCTCTGATATAGGGAAAGCGGGTTGTAAGATTGAGGCTTGGCGGTCAGGTTTCGGGCTGTGGACAGACCTGTTCATAGGGCCCAGGGATCCGCAGGTGAGGGACATCAAAACCGACAAAATCAGCCCAGATAGCCTGTGCACACAGGCTGCACGCTCAGAACAGGTGCGATTGAACTGGTTTTGTCTGGGGATTGCTTAAAATTGTATGCGCTGCCATGCTGCAAAGTGCGACCCTGGGGCAAGCCTCTGTATTGGTTGATAGGTAGAGCTCATGCAACGTCTACCACTTAGATTGAGGGTATGTTGCACGTGGAATGTCAAGCCATCTAGAAGAGCCTGGCCGTGATCCTCCTGCTTGCAGATATGGATTTCGTTCACATTGTAGTACAAGCCTTCGACCTTTTGCTGTTTTGGACCTATAGCTGAGATTCTGGCTTGAGTAAATCAAGATTCCACTCCAGGAGCTGAAGAGAATTCGCAGGCAAGGATTTCCGTGGCGTGACGGAAAGGAGGTTGAGCTAATGATAGCTTGATGTGGCTTTGTTCCCTTCCTAAAGCTGAAGAGCGATGAATATTAGGAAGATTATAGCAATAAGTGGATTTATCGAGCCACATAACTTGGTAGCCAACAAGCTCTTGTACCGAAGTGATCCGACCACATGAACAATGCTCGGCGTCATATGGGCCAAATAGAGGCCGAGAAGCCTTCACTTATGCCTGAACAAACAGCTTCCTTTATGTTGTGGTTTGTCGATTGTCAGGCGGTGGCGCTGAAGCCTAGGCTTCCTATGTGTAACCATACGCTGTTTGCGTCACTGGTGTGCTGAACGCAGAGCGCCTGCAGACAAAATGAATAAACCCAAAATGCACACAAAGCTGAGGAGCGACAATATATATACCTCGCTCCAATCTACGATTCTTCTCCCTGTAGACTTTGTCTAGTCAACAGATCTTTTTTCATCTATCAACTCAGGACTTGCGGTACAGTGCTGCTGAAGACGAGTAACGGACCGAGTACCCCCTCACAAGATAAACGATACGCCCGAGTTCAAGAGCAATCATGGATTATACACTTCTACGTGGACATTTCGTCATTCAATTTGTTGGTGTGCCTGTCAGTGAGAACCTACAGCCCGATGGAGATACCATTAGGTTTATACCGGAGGATACACAGCCGATCAAAAGGCTACCAAGGCAAGGCAAAGCCCCCGACTTTAAGAGGGAAGATAGCATCAACGTACGCATGGAAGCGATCGATGCTCTGGAAACACAGGTCGATTTTGTAAAACATCAACATATGGCCCTCGGTAAACACGCCCGTGACGAGCTGCTCCGCCGGCTTGGGTTCACTGGTACCGTGTGGAGGGATCCGCCCAACTCTGCAAAGGTCCGCCGCACCGACAACGCTCGCCTTCCTGGAACTGTGCTGTCCAACGGTGTTGATGGGTTCGGGCGGTTGATCGGTTTCGCCTACGAAGGCAATCCTTGGCCGAATCGCGAACACGGATCGACCATTTCGGTCGATGATGAAATTCTGGATCTGTCTGTCAACTCACAACTGCTTGAAGATGGGCATGTGTATCCTATCTTCTACGGCACGTTGCCCGCGCCCTTGCGCGAAAGTCTCGCGACCAAGTCGCGAGCGGCCCGAGAGGCTGACAAGGGATTGTACAAACTTGCAAAGGCCGACCCAGAGAAAGGGCCTTTCACTGCAAAGCCCAATGCCAGCGGCATTGTGACCTGGAAGAGTTTCGACAAGTCGGTTATTTGGCCAAAGTTGTTCCGCCGCCTCGCGTTGTATCTAAAGGATGGTGAACCTGACCTTGATGGCTTCGACAATTGGCTGCGAGCTGGTTCAAGCAACGACAAAATTCTCCGACTCGACACACAGGAAGAAGTTACACTGGCCGACGTCATCGAGGTTGATGGTCTGAGTATCCAATTGACCGTCTTCCCTGAAGATCTCGTTATCGAGCCCGCTTAGACCGCTCCCGCCCCTAGCAGCGGGTAGAGCCGAAAGATACGCGAACGGGCCTCCCAGCAGTTGCCAGACATATCTTCCGTATGCGCTAGCTTTATTAATAAAATTGCGTTCTCAGGAAAACGGCTTCTCTCTGCTTTATGGTGATTAACGATGCTATAAACCATCCACAGGCTGGAAACACCCTCTGCATTCACAAGGCTGTAGTTCGAGAACCACCTCGCTTCGGTATGCCAGCGCCAACGGTGGCTGAATGCAGCTGACGACTCTTCCGTCACGTTATCATTATTCAAATGTGATGAGTGGTCCAAAATGTGCTCGCCGAGAATTGTGGTTCTGCGCCGGTCAGCGATTAACATTCGTGATTGCCGAACAGGTGCGAACTGCCCGCCGGGCTGGATGACCTGAACAGACAGGCCGAAAGCATCCTTTACCAATAAACGGTTTGCATGTATGTCGCCCTTGGCCCGCCCACGGCATTTCACGGCATATCTGAAGTTGTATTGGGCATATCCCACGACTAGGAACAGGATGTGAAGAGATCAGTTCAGTTACAAACTTTCTTCAATTATTTCTCAAATATCTGGTCACACAGATATGCAATAATGTGAGGTTTAGCTAGTGTCGTACCCTACCCACATTCCGCAATACATCGCTTATCCACAACAAGGTTTGCAGTAACACACCTGTCAATTACTCTACGCTGCAGCTAGCAATCTTAGTTTTTAATTATGATACTCATTACTCATCCAACTTAAATTCGCAGACGAAACTTACTTCCAGCCTGACACATTACCAAAGGGATCACTGACCAAGCAACTATCAATCTCAAAGTTTCAAGGAAGTTGCGCCACATCCGGATCATGGATTTGCTTGAACGTCTGCGGGGGCGACGCATAAGGTGGCTGATATGGAGGAGCCTGGCTCATTGAAGACGGGCTCACCGGAGGATGTGGTGCTGCCTGGCCCATTTGAGGATACTGACCCACGCCCGGCGGCGGATATTGGTTCATCTGTGGGTTCCATCCTACCTGGGGACTCATGGCAGTGGACATGTGACCCTGGTTATTGGCGATTTCGGGTTGATTGTGATGCGCGGGGGGAGGTGTGGGGTTCTGGTTCTTGCGACGCATGATGAAGTAGAGGCCGAATCCGATGATGGCCAGGACAAAGACACCGCCGACTACACCGCCTGCTATAGCACCGATGGGGACTGATTTCTTCTTTTTACCGGGCGGAGAAGTTGGGGTGGACGACGGCGAAGATATGGGTGATGGTGTGGGCGTGGGCGTGGGAGATGGGGTGGGCGTGGGTGACGAGCTGGGTGTAGATGACGAGGTAGATGTAGATGACTCAATTGATGAACTGCTGGATGAGGGTGTGTTGGTCGCATCGAAGTATATGTAGTCTAGGTCTGCGCTGCTGTCACACGCGTAATTGGTGAATGTGTAGCCTACGCTCGACCACACGTTAAACCACGTAAAACATTCGGTCAGCGTCCCAAAAGTGCTGCATCTAGTCAGCAAGCGATCTTGGACAATATCCAAATAATTCTCGAGAGTGAAAATGAAACATGTTTTCTGACCAGTAGCGCGTGCCTGACGAAGATGGACCAGCGGCGCTGGTGCTCGGAACACAGACGGTCATCCTTTCTGTTTCGCATCCACTATCGGCACAGCAGCCAAACCAGGCCGAGTCGGTATTGAAGAAACAAGTTCTACCCGCCGCTTCGCAAGTGACGGGATCATCTGGAGAGCGTTAGCCACGTAACTCGAACACATATAGAATACCCAACAGGCATTTTCGACATGCAGACGTGCCCAGATCGATAGAATGAACTTGACTTACACCAATCCTCATCATCGTACCCACATGTCTGAGGGCCCTCCGATGCTTGTCGTCCGAAGAGTCTGGGTGCGTCGCGCCTTCGTGGAGCTGGGGTTGGAGCCGGGCTCATCCCCAGCCTGCCCATCATCTCAAAGTCGATGTTGCCATATTCTGTCGGTGCCGGCCCTGGAAAAGCGGATACAATGACATGAAGAAAGGAAGCCGCGAATATAATGGAGTGAAACATTTTCAAATTGGTCAAAATTGCCAAAGCGAAGCGGAGACAGTATCAGCCCAGCTGCCGGGTTTGTGAGACCTGGGGTGGATAAGAACTTTATTATAACCTCGCTGGACTGGCAGATATCCTGACTCTGGAGCTGTGAACGCATCTTCCGCCCAATACGGCGAACTAGGTCAAGCCCGGTATTGGTTATCTGTAGTGACCAATGCCGTGGAACGTCTTCAACCTTGCCGTTTTCTTGGCCTATTTAACTTCGTTGCTTAGACCCTTACTCTCCGACCTTTGTATTTTCCCAGATTACTGTTCCCCAGCTCGATTAATACTCTGTTTTCTCCTTAGTCAAGTCCATGATATGGCCCACAAACAGACGTCTTCTTCGCCGGACGAAAGAACAGGAGGCAGAGGATTGAGCGAGGCTGAGACAACCAGGCGGATGATGCAACCTTTCGCTATCGGCTGCATTTGAGGAGGCTGTGTTGAGAATCGTAGTTTTCGATTATTGGTCAGCCTTGCTACATGACAAGAAGGATTGCCACAGCCTCGGATTGATGCTGTGCAAGCCAGCCATCACCGTTCTTGGCAGTGGAGGGAGTCGTAAGGCGAAGGCATGTGATGGGCAAGTTTCGTTTCCACGCCAATGAGATGCAGAGAAATACGGCGAGATATGTCCATTGAGATATATACGTTCAACCACACACACTGAGATTTATACATAGAAAGAGATACATGATTGGAGATTTATACATTCACCTACACACATTGAGAGTTATATGTAGATGAATAGAAGCACACATTCTCCCTCGTTATGATTTCTTCGATTTACACACCCCGAATCCCCAACTCAGGTCCCTCCTCCTACTCCTACTCCCCGTCATGCCAAACACAACCCCACACTCGCCACCCGCCCCGCCCAAGAATCACACAAAGAAATTAGGTTCTTGACAACGCAGTCCAAGCAGCCTCTGCAACGACATGAGTAATTGTAAACCAGGCCATCTTCTAGCCATATGCATCAAGGCATATACATCTATCCCCTTCTCCTTCCTCTGCTCTCATACCCTTTCCCTATCCCTCCCCCAATCCCAACATATACCATCTCACCGCCAACAAAGCACCCCAAGCCAAACTCTCTCCAATACAGCAAAATCATCATAGGACAAGCTATCTAGCCGACTAAGCCTCAAACGCCGCCATGCAGTCTCCACTCGCCCTCGAACGCAGTCCCGAGACCACTGCCTATGCCCCTACCCATGCGTACAGTCCTGACACCAAAGCAACAGCTATCCCCGACGTCTTCTTCCCATCGTTCTTTTCTCGTTGTGGTTGTCGTTATGGGTCTGTTTTCGTAGAGGTTTGAATCGTACACGGGGTTTTTGTTTCCATCATGCTCCTCCTCGCCCTTTCCATGCTGTAATTTCCCCTCCCTCACACTCCCCAAATCTCCATCCCCAGCCCCCCCTCCCCGCCAACCCACCATCCCCTCCCCCTCAAAACTCAAACTCGCCCCGAAACCGCTCCACATCGACCCCCGGCCCCACCAAATCCGCCAAATCCCTCCTCCCCATCTGTCCAAACACCCTCCTAAGCGTATCATACAAATTCGTGCTCTGATTCTGATGAATCATATCGTCGAGCTGTCGCTCACTGATCCCGTCCCCGACCACCTCCCTCACGCGCTCCTTTCCCTGTTTCTCCACAACCTTGTGCATCGCCAGCGCGCCGAGCAGATGCTGTGCTGCCTCTGTAAAGCATCCAATATTGATGCAGGACACGCCGAGATTGTAGCGCGCGCGGACAAAGTTAGGCCGCAGGGCGAGGGCGCGCGAGTACGCGTCGATGGCTTCTTCCGAACGACCAGAATTGGCGAGCGTAGCGCCGAGACGATTCCATAGGAGATGGACCTGTGAGCTTGAATTCGTCACGCCTGATTCCGTCGATGCGAGGGCCGACTCGAAGCAATCGACCGCCTTGTCGTATTCCTCTACGCCGTAGAAGAGGACGCCAAGGCCGACTTGGACATCGGGGTCCATTTGCTCGCCGCTGGGGGACAGCTGTGCGGCCTGGATGAAGAGGTTTGTGACTTTTTCATGCAGGAGGTGGCGGTCCGTGAAGCCCATGTCTGCGTCGGAGGAGAGGGGTTCTTTCATGAGGGTTGGGTATTTGATGGCGAGCCAGCGCTCGAGTGTTCGGTATGCGGTGCTTTCGTAGCCTTCGTTTGTGTAGGATACTGCTAGGCCCATCAAGGCCTCTAGGTTCGAGGGGTCTAGCTTCAGCGCCTGTTCTAGAGCACGTATGGCGGGGGTTTCCTTCTCGTTTTGTGCTTGGGACTCGCCCAACTTCACCCATGCGGCGATGTGCTGGGGGTCCTTTTGCACCGCCGCTTCGAAGGCAAGGGCCGCCAAGGACAAGTTCCCCCCATCCTCCATGATCTTCATGCCCTCCTCGAATGGATTCTTGGCGTCTTGCAGCGGGTTGTTCTGTTCGAAGAGGTAGTCGCCAAGCGGAGGGTCGCGCGTCGAGTGTGTATTCAGTCCATCGAAGCCCTCCCACTGATCCAGCTCGCCCATGTGCATGCCGTCGACAAAGTTCTCGTCGGCAGCCAGTTGCCTAGCGTGTTCAGTCTCAGCCTTGATGCCCCTCCAGATAGAATCAAAATCGCCGAACTCGTCTGTGACTGACCTGTCCATTTCATTCAACTCGGCCTCTATGCGCGCATTCGCTTCCGCGTCGAGCGCCTCCTGGTCTGTTTGTTCGAGCTGCGCAAACTGCGTTTCCCAATCCTGGTCGTCCAGCTCCACCATCCGGCCTTTGCCCTTGCCCGCGTCTTGCATGGGCTGCTGGACGTTTTGGGGCGCATAGGGCTGCTGCATCATGCCCATGCCGCCCATGCCCATGCCCATTCCCATGCCCATCCCGTTCATTCCCATGCCATACCCGCCCATGGGCCGCTGGTATCCCCCCATCATCGAGGTCGGGGAGGCGACTGTGGGGCTCGCTGTCCGCGCATTCGGATTCATCTGCTGGAACTTTGCGAATTCAGCTGGATTGAAGCCCGCAGGCCTCTCCTGCAGTCCCGGGCCCATCGCTCCTGGGGCCTCCATGCCCGGGTCGAACTCTGCTGCCCAGCCCGGCGATCCGCTGTGCTGTGCGCGCTCCAGCTCTCTCCGCATGTGCTCCATCGCGAAGGGGGATGCCGGGCCGGGCCCTTGGGGGAGTTGGTTGGGCTGCTGCATGAACTCGTTCATCATGGCGTCGCTCCCGCCACCCATCTGCTGGCTCCGCATCCCCTCTTGCATGCCGGGCCCTCTCCCCACCAGCCTGTCTCTCTGCAGTGACTTGTCATCTTGTACGTGTTTTGTGAACTGGCTGAGCGGGTTGCCTGCTGTCGAGCATTCTGCGCCGCCGAGGAAGGCCATGGTGGGTTTAGGTCGAGGTGGTGGGATGTTCCGAATAAAGGTAGGCCAGTAATGGGAGGAGATGCGTCGAGTTAACTTCAAGTCCCTCAGACGTTCGAATCCGAATCTCTTCTCAGCCCAATTTAGCAGTCTTATTCCCAGCTTCCACACGATCAAAAAAAATGCTCAAGAAGTGAAGACGACAGCACCGAGCGGCGATATTAAAAGGCGTGCGGAGTCGGCGTGGTTTGTTATTGCTCAGCAACGGCTCCGGGCGACGAGACCCCACGTCAAAGCACCTCGGCACGCGGGCGGTGAGTCGGGGAAGGCGGGAGGCCGGCCTTCACCGTGACAGCACCACACCTAAATAATGAGGCCGCGAACCGAATGCCAACAACTAACAGATTTATGACATGGCAGGGCTGTCAAGTGAGGCATAGTAGTAACCACAACAGCCACAGAGTAAAAAGTGGAGTCCAGATTATGCCTAAAACCATAACTATACAGTACACGCCAACGACTGGCAGGTAGAGGATGCGAAATACACAACGCCGGCCAGTAGCTCATCATCTATATTGTACATGTGCACGCCCTTCCCCCATCTACATACAGTATGGAACAGACCAAAGTAGAAGCGACAAAACACGCCGCCGAGAGAACCAAGCCCCGTTTTTCCTGTCATGATTCGCCCTCTCCATCTCGCTCTTCCACTTCCTCACCACCTTTCCATCTTGATCCACTAAAGCCCTTTCACGATTGTACGCGGTCGCCACGATCACCGCCACCAAGGCCGTTATACGAGGGCCGTGTGCTTGACTGGCTGAAGTCTACACGGAGTTGTCGGCCGAGGATGACCTTCTCAGCCAGAATATCCCTCGCCCTGGTAGCGCTCGCAACATCAATGAAATCGGCATGGGCGAAGCCTCTGGGCTGTCCGGTCCTCCTGTCAATTGCGACACGGACGTCCAAGACATTGCGAATCTCACGGAAGAGATCATTGAGATCGGCGTCAGACATCTCAAACGACATGTTGCCAATGAAGAGCGTCTTGGACGGAGCATGGGGCTTGAATTCTCCGTCCTCGTACTTGTTCTGCGGCTTCCGGGGCTTGTGGAATTGGACCACGAGGTTGCGGCCCTCGAAAACCTGCGAGTCGAGGTTGTCGATGGCTGCTTGAGCATCGGCAACAGTTGTGTACTCAATGTAGGCGAAGCTACAGCAGCATTAGCACATGCAAAAAAAAATAACATTGGGAACGGCTCACCCTCTGCTCATGCCCCTGTTATCATAGACAAGCTTCACCGAGTTGACGCTTCCGAAGCGAGAGAAAACGCGCTTGATCTGCTCCTCTGTGACCTCGTAGTACAAGTTTCCAACATAGAGCGTGTTGTTAGGCGAGGTCAGATGACGAGAAGCCGCGAACGACGGGGTGCCCGCGCCGCCGAGAGCGGACTCCAGAGCATCGATTCCAACGGTTTTGGATGCATCCGTAGAGCTAGCCTGGGGAGCTTCCGGCACTGGAGTGATTGTCTCGTCGACTGGGGCTTCGGCCGCAGTTTGCGCAAACTCGTCTTTCGCAGCAGTCTCTATCTCCGACTTGGTCACATCATCGCTCGCAAACCGCTTCTGGAAAGAAGACAGTGCCCATTGCTGTGGCCTGGCGCGGAAGGAAGTGGATGTGAGTGTGGTAATGCATCGCGGCTTGACGAAGAGAGCTCTTGACGGTGTCGAGTTGATCGCACGAGCGGCAGTGCGGCGGAGGAGAAACCTGCAATAATATGATTAATTATCGATTGAGCCACTGGGAGACATAAGAACTTACATGATGGCGGTGGTGACGGGGTGAAATGAGGTGGAGGAGGAGTTGTGCAGACTCGCCAGACCAAAAACTTTCCCGAGAAGGCTCGTTCGCGTTCCGCCCTAACCCGTTGCGGGGCTAGTTGGCCACGTGATTCTGCCGTCTAGGTGGAGCCACCTGCATCACCTGGCGTACATCCGAATCATGCATGTTATTCGGCCTCCTTTTAAGCAACCTCGCCAGCTAGATGTTGGATAGCATGCTTTTGCTTCTGCCATCAGACGAGATATATGCATTCCTAGGTATATACATCTGTAGATAGAACATGTCTACTTTTCGACCAACAGGCAGCATTGTAAACCGAAAAGCTTTGGCTCAAAAAGACCTCTTCTGAGGTCGATGCTCAGACTACTTATACAAGTCCACAATGCTCCAGCACATCCATGGCATCTCATTAGTCCATTCACATCACCCTCTACACTAAAACACAGCCAACAAGTAACATGCGTCACTAACAGTATGCAAGCTCCTCATTGCAGCTGTCCGACTTTTGCTTATCAATACAAGTCTATAAAATGCAAAAGTTCCTCCTTCCAGGCGAATCAAAAGAGCCCTAGTAGACTGGCTTCTGGTATTTGGAAAGGCATCGACCACCCAGCGCCCCCTCCCCAGTCGTCTACTAACCTTGAGAAGCGATCGTCCCACCGGAAATAATTGCACAACATATCCATCCTTTTCCAGTACTGGGGAGACGAGCAAAGCACGGATTGTTAATCTGCACGGTCTGATGAAGTCCAGGCCGCAATGCTGGTAGGTCTGCTGATTAATCCAATATGCAAACTGGTGCCTGGGGAGCTGGCATGGAACTCGTATCCCCATGGTTAGAGCTCCATTTGGGTTTTGGGAGGATTGGGAGATTTTCCTATTGGGGATAAGTGCTCTGTTGCTTGAAGTTGTGTGATTGGATGAGGCTCTGATGCGAGCAATACGTATGGTAGTGCCAAGGGGAGCGGGGGTTTTGGGCTTGGTGCCTAAGGCAACAGTGTTGTACAAGCAGAGGATACTGTGTTCGCGATGGGGGGTCGGGATTGGTCAGGGGTAGGGGACTAGGGGTTTGAGGTCGTGCGGTTTGGTCCGAGGGAAGGATACAAGTCGGGGTGTGGAGGACTGGAGTATATATATGGGTATGGAATAGGGACTTGAGCTTGAATAGTACCATTGACCAGCCCACCGACACATCTCGATAGTCATACCCTACCGGACGGAACCAAACCTATCTATACACGGTCAACTCCCTCGGCCCTCCACCCCTAGGTCATTCCCATCCAAAATTCATCTAAACCCCCAACCACCCATCCATCCTCCCATCAATCAACCAGCCAACCGACTGACCATGGCACCCTTCGCAACCATCTACACCACAAACACCTTCACCCACGCCCGCCTCCTCAAAACCCTCGCCGCCGCCTCCCTCAACTCCCTCTCCCTCGTCATCGATCCGACCTTCAACTACCCCACCACCAACAAAGAACCCGACTTCCTCTCCAAATTCCCGCATGGCAAGATCCCCGCCCTCGAAACGCCCTCGGGGTTCTGTCTCGCGGAATCCACCGCCATGGCACAATATGTCGCTGAAAGTGGACCAAAGAAAGACCAGCTCATGGGCAGGACGCCCGAGGAGAGGGCCCTCATCGCCATGTGGATCTGTTTCAGCGACCAGACGCTCCTCGCTGATTCCTCGCCTGTGCTAGTCTTCGCACTCGGCCGGGCAGAATGGAACATCACCATCCCCTCGCGCATCGAGCAATTCACTCGAGGACTGAATCGACTGGAAATGCATCTGCAACAACCGGGTCGGATGTGGTTGGTAGGTGATGTGGAGGGAGAGGAGGGGCTTAGTATGGCGGATTTGAGTGTTGCGGGGGCTTTGTATTGGAATTTCAAGTTTTGGCTAGATGGGGAGGAGAGGGCGAAGTATCCGGGGGTTATGGGGTGGTGGGAGAGGGTTATGGAGGTAAAGGGAGTGGGGGAGGCGTTTGGGGCGCCGGTGGAGATGTGTAAGGTTCGGCCAGATTTGCGAAGTCCGGAGGAGAAGGAAAAGGACAAGGCTGAGAAGGGGGAGAGCGCTGGGGATGGTGAGGTAAAGAAGTAAGGGTGGTGTAAGAAGGTGCGCAGGATCATAGGAGACTGTCCTTGTAGAAAGGTCGCTGCCTTAGGTATAGTGATATGCACAGTAGCTAATGATCATTACTTCTGCTCGTTCATTCATCATTATCGCCCTTGAATTCCTCTAGTACGGAACGGTGGGCTTCTTCTCAGATCCCTCAGTCCTCTCATAGTAGTGAATTGCATGTTTAGCCTTCGCGCAGTTCGTATTTGAGCCAGTAGCATCCACAGGAATTGTATTCCCATCTTGGGGACGACCGTAAGCCTTCGGCCCCATATTAGTATTGATATGCTCTTTCCTCATTATTCGAGAACTTACATAGTTGTAGTACCAGACCTCGGTCAAGACAGTCTTTCCAGTGTCACTGCCACCATATCCCTCCTTAGTAGTGTTATACAAAGGTCCGGAGCATCCGATGTATGGCACGCCGCCATGTTTCTTGGCCAGAGTCTTCTGGATGTCTTTGAAGGTGTATGTGGTAGAGTTGGAGGGCTTGATGGACGCTTTCTTCAACCAGTCAAACGTGGGGACCTTCTTGTAGTATTTGATAGTCGTCTCGAAGAAACCTACAACCTCTTCATGCTCTTGGTACTTCGGTCCGTAACACGCCTTGTTGAATGTAGAGTAGCAGGTGGCATGCTTGGAGAATTCGTGACCCCAGAAGCCAGCGTTGTCTTGGTTTTGAGCGATCCAGTATGTATTCATCCATTTCAGCAAATCGAGCTTGCCAAATGGTTCGAGGAATGTGCCAATGTTGGGTCCGGTGTAGGGTGGTACAGGGGTTCCATTTGGTGTCCCATCTACTGTCTTCGGCGATGGGATAGGATCGTATTGACGTGATAAGTCGCAGTACTGAGTATAACTGCCGTTGCAAAAATCAGGCCATAATCCATGGAGGGACCAGACATCTTTAGGCAGGAGTTGCCCTTCCTTTTCGCGGCCGGTATAGGTGTCCCAGAATTGAGTCGTGAGGAGAAGGCCTCCAAAGGTCTCAACACAACACGAATCGACAACGGAAGGATTCTGCGGTGGGCAAGACAGAAGCGGCTCCTGGAGGATGCAGGAGTGGTTCAAGTTGCTTTGGCCAGGATAGAGCTGTGCGGATGCTCCTCCAACCACCACAAGCAGAGCTCCGCCAATTCTTCGGTCGTTGAACAACATGGTAATTTCAATTGACAAGCACTCACAACAAGAAGAAAGCGAGAGAGTGAGGAATAGAAAAGCTCTGGAAAGTGGACATACTATATGAGGTTCCGTACTCCAGGGAAGCTTTTTTCCCAATTCGGCAGGTCGAGTACCTACCGGATTCCAGCGAACACCGTTCCTGCAGATGAGCTAGGGTAGAGGCATTCGCCTCGTGCCAATTCTATTGGCTCAAAGCTTGATAACTATCAAGAATCCATCTTGAAATCGCCTGCAGGCAAGCGTAAGGAGTGGACTTTCCCGAGATTTGGACGTGGAAAGCGGCGGTGGCGGGAAATGGGTATGGCGGCTAAACACCCTGTGGGCAATCAGAAAGGTTGCTGCTCTGCACGTTCATGGTTTTGAGGTTGATCAGCAGCGATGTGAAGCTAAATCGGGTGACTGGTGACAGTCCAGATGAAAGGGGTTAGATTGGTTGAAGAGGGTCGACCGGAGCTACCGAGCATTTGCCCACGACCACGTGACCTGAACATTCATCTGTCAAAACTCAGCTCTCGGAATGTGCCTCCATGACCGTTCTGGAAGCTATATCGATGGCTCTTATGGCACGTCGCAATCCTGATCCGGAACACACGTCTAGATCCCCCGATCGAACATAAGGCTGTCGCATTCGCGAACCGGTCGGGCGAACCCCGAGTCCGCGTCCGCTCTTGTCCCGCCGTTTATCCCCAACATAAATCGATGACCGCTTCTCCATCATAATGTATATCGTAGCAAGTCCTTCGAGGTCCATAGGTTTTCTCTATTCCCCATGCCTCCCTCAACCTCCATAACCGCACTCTCGACACTTCGTCCTCCATCCCATGCAACCCCGCCACCCCACCATATCGGCAACCCACCAACATCGTTCACCAATCCTTGGCCCTCATACAGCCCCTTCCCCATCTCCACCGTCATCAAAAAGCGTTTTTTCGCACCAAAAAACTTTGTTCCTGTTCCTAGCGATCGCGCGGGTCTCGTCAAGGTTCGGAAACCAGATTTCGACAATGCGCCAGACGGGCTGAAAGCCACATGGATCGGACATGCGAGCTTCTTAGTCGAAACCCCAAAGGCACAACATGCAGAAAGGGGGCTCAGAATATTGTTGGATCCAGTTTGGAGCGACCGCGTTGGACCTTATGGCATGGTTGGGCCTGTGCGATTTACCCCGCCGCCATGTACGATTGAAGAGTTGCCTGAAATCGATGCAATATGTATCAGTCACGACCATTATGATCACCTGGACTCGGAGACACTGAGGAAGATCAACGAAAAGCAGAAGGGGGACTTGAGGGTCTTTTGCGCGTTGAACGTCAAAGCGGTAATCATAGGATTAGGCGTAGGCATAAAGAATGAGCAGGTCACGGAGATGGATTGGTGGGACGGCATCAAGGTCATCAAAGAGGGTGTAGGGAGCGTGGAGCTGGTATGTACTCCGGCACAACACAGGAGTGGAAGAGCTCCATGGAACTTTGGAGGGACTTTATGGTGTAGTTGGGTTGTGAAAGAGGTCAATGAGACGCCAAACGTAGAGAAGAAGCTGTTCTTTGCTGGTAAGGTTTCCAAAATCTGCAAGAAAGTTCTCTTCTAACAAGGCTTAGGCGACACTGGTTATTGTCACGTGGACTCGGACGATCAACCCTCCCACCATGACGCCCCGCACCCACCATGTCCTGCTTTTTCCGAAGTTGGAGAGTTGTACGGCCCATTCGATCTAGCACTACTTCCAATTGGGTGCTATTCCCCGCGCTCAGCCCTATCAGCCCAACATTCATCGCCTGAGGATTCTCTATCAATTCACAGGGATATAAGAAGTAAGAAAAGTATCGGCATGCACTACGGAACGCTGCGAGGTGCCTTTAGTGCGCAATTTGAGCCAGTAACAGAGCCACCAGAGCGATGGAAGAAAGGCGCTATTGCTGACGGCCTCGAATGGGGGAAAGAGATCGGACTTTGCGATGTTGGAGAGACGGTGGTGGTGTAAACGTAGACTTTCGAAGAGAAAAATCCCTGATTAATGCCTGCGCCCTTGATCGGTCAAACGGCACACCGCATTTTGTGATATCTGACCAAGCTAATTCTTAGTTTGCAGGGAGATGATGCCCATGCACAACGCCACAATCTGCAATCTGATGCCACCCCGCATTCAGCTTTGCACAGCCACCCAGGCAACATCCACCCGCCTCCTGTCATTCATGAACACCATTCGCTACTCAAAACACTAATGGGCCTCCTCCCGTGATTGTAGCCTAGGGAGATGCTGGGATTACCAGTGAGCAGAAGGCGCAAGATAAGTATTTAGGAAACCCGTTGCAGTCCATCATTCATCCTCCATCCTCCATCTCAAACCCCTCCCACATTCGCGTCTGTCTTTGGTGAAGAAAGTCTTACATGACCACCCCAATCGACCAACAGTGGATCACCATGGACCACTCCGACGCAAACATCGCTCCGGCCTCTGAGCCCACGATCGAACTCACCATCAACACCAAACCCAAGGACGAAAAGACCGAGGAAGGGAAGAAATGTACCTGCAAGAACACCTCAAAGGAGGATGCGATGTCTGATGACGAGGCCGACATCCCAGTGCGCGACTCACGCTCCCGCGACCGCCGTCGGGTTCCTCGCCGCTACTCTCTCTCGCCCTCCCCAGTCCGCTTGCGCCAACGCTATCGCTCCCCTGTTCGCGACGAGCTCACCATTCTCAAATCCTCCGCGAGCCTGCTCGAGAAAGCAGGAGACTATGATGGAGTAGCTGATATGCCATACCCTGCACGTACAAGTGTCTACCTCACCACCTACCCCTTCACCACGCGCGATGTCAAGAAATGGGGCTGGTTGCTCGGGAACGGAGTCGAGGAGCAGTGGGCCACGGAGAGTTTGTCTCGTTCCGCCATCCACGCGGGCGACGATGGAAACACGGGGTATCCGATCATCTCAGATATTCCCAGACGCTCCAGGTCTCCCTATTACGATCCGCTCAATTCGGCGCCCGTCCCGAACATCTTCTTGTCTAGAGCTCTGGATAAGAATGTTGTCCCCGAGGATGCGGAGGGAGTGAAGTATATGGTAATTGTCCAAGATAAGCAGACGCCAAAGCAGAGCAAATTGGTTGTCGCTGAGAGCCGAAAGGCGGCTGGCATTGTCATTTATTATGAGGCCATTTCTGGAAACTCGGTCACCTTCGTAGGGGCTACTACAACGGCGGTTGAGAGGGGTGCGAGGATGAAGGTTAAGAAGGTGGCGTCTTTGGAGGAGGCGACTGAGGTCGAGAAGGATGGGTTCTTGGGGCTTGTTTGCTAGGGGGAATGATTGGCATTGATGATTATCATGATTGTTTCGGGATTTCCTGAGGGTTTGGGAGGGGCAAGAAATTGTGCTGCTTGATGGGGTTCCCTTTCTTATTCTAAATCAGATTGACGAACGAACTGTAGCTATCGAGACTATTCTTCCTTTTCCCAGTCTACGCACCTTGATTAGGCAATACATAACTTGTAGTATACTCAAACAATATGGAGGCAACCTATAGATGCCAGTTTATCGTTCCTACCTCATTGTCGGAGCTCTTCATTCACACACCATGATCAGACTGATTTATCAAAGCATTTAATTTGACGCGTAGAATCAATCGACACGCCCGTAGATGTGATCAAACCCAAGGCTCGTGTTTGCGAGTCATCCCAACTACGGTTAGCTCAAGACTCTAAAATTGGCTACACATCACGACCCCCACCTCTCTCGAACTTCACCTCTTCCCCCTCGTGCAAAATTCGTCCTCCAAAGTCATCCTCTCGTCCTAAGCCCGAGCAATGGCGGATACTAACGTGGCGGCAGTAGAGACAGATGAACGGTGCTGGAAATGTATCTTGCAAGATCTGAAAGTAAGACCTCATCCCCGAAATATTTGGTGCCATCATTGTAACGTGTAAAGTGCGATTCGAAGCCAATCTGCCAGGCCTGTCGCGACCTGGTTGGTTCAGATACCACGTATATATTAACCTGTAGGCGAGGTAAGGTCGCAACGGACTTTGAGGGCTCGCTTCAAGGTAGACGGTCCACAACATGGTCTGATATATTGTGCTTACGGTGGCAGATGTTGTAGAGCTCTCGGATAGTTCATGGATACTCAGTAGCGACGATGCGTCCTGCAAGATAACTGTCGACTACTGCAAACTTGGTCTTGATGTGTGGATTCAATATGGGATTGTTGACCTACCACGAATTTTTGAGCACATCACATCTAATGATGGGGGCTCAACCGCCCAGGGATCAGCCGTTCAGATGTTCTTGGAGCAGTTCGAGACGGTTAATGAACGATGGCCCAATTTCCATGAAACTCTCAGCGAGAGTTTTATAAAAATCGCTGCCACGCATCAAAAGTTTCTGCTTCGGTCTCCTCTAGAGCTTGGGGAAATACGAGACCTCGACCATCCGCTCATAACCAAGTCACCGATTTTGAACGCCTTACGGCTCTTTGTCATCAGTCATAGCCTTGCCAACTTTGGCCACCACTTTCCATATGGTTGGTTGATTGACTCGGAAGTCTCCTCTGATGGTTATGCACTACCGGGCGGAGAAGCGAAACTGAAGCCAAATCCCGATGCAAGCCGTCCTCCTGCAATCTTAGCCCATATATTTGCAATAAGATTGGAAGATGGCGTTGGTTCACTAACAGAACATGAACTGAGGCAGTCTAATGACACGATTGCCGTCTTGCTCGAAAACGCCCTTGAGTCTTCTAAGGCATTGCTTCTCACGCACGGCCCAGAGCATTGGCATACAGTCTTCTTCACTCTCTGCATTCTGGTCCTAGCTCTCAACAACCTCCAACTAGAAGGCTACACGGACGTGTTTCGCCTCTTTTATTGTAAAATGCGCGACGGAGTAGAGGACCTGGCTGCCCTTTACCTTCACTGCAGTGGGGACTTGCATGCATTGTATGAGGAGCGTATAGACAAAGATTGGCTTGAGACGGTCGTAGGCACTCAAGCTTATAACTCCCTGGATGACAGCTGGGGTGAATATCTTGATCTGAACGATACTTGGGTTGTCAACAGTAAAGGCCCCCTCCTCTACCTATTCGGCGTTGGACGCTGCTTACTATCTCACAGGGGATGAAGGGGAGGTTGTCTCGAACGCCGAAGATTTTATCATGTACCTCGATAATATGACTGCGGGGTTTGTAGGATAATTCCGACTTCGGCCTCGAGTTTGCCTACTGGACCCGTTCTTTTTAGATTACATTTACCATTCCCGGAATCCACGTATGAACGTGCGAATTCTTCCTTTGTGATTTCGATTCACGGCAGTATCTCTTTCGCCCCGCCTGCTGGATCGAACCCACTTTCCGATTCTATATAAATTACTGTCTACTGCTTCGTTCCCTACCCCATACGACCACACTCAACCAACAACACCAACCTCGTACTCAGTTTTACCACCACCCACCCTCCAACATGGCGTCATTCAATGGACACCCTGCATTGCATCGTCCCGGTATCAAACACATGGAGAATGGCTTGTTGGATCTGAGCAACATTCCAAAGTACTTAATTCCAATGTAAGATCAATTAACTTCGCTTCAAAGGCACCCGTTATTATATCTATGATTGACGTCAATAGTGTTAATCGCAATGCCATTGATGCCCCGTTGCTCGGCCTGCCACGTGAGCTGCGAGACATGATCTGGAAGTACTTCTTCGAAGACTTTACGTTCCTTCTCCATATGGAACGTGTAATTTACCACGGCGCTTATCTTCCCCTCCATCTCATGATCAGGCGCAGCCAAGGACAGAAGACGTTAACCCACCCAGCCTTTGAGATTATGCGAACATGTCGTCAGCTCTACTCCGAGACAGCCACTCTGCCATTCGTTCATGGCACGTTCATTCTATCGCGGTACCCTCATTACGAAGAGGATACTCCCCTGGAATCACAACGGATTCAGATGCTTCTTCCCGGCCAGAAAGACGCTATCAGGACCCTCAAGCAGTCTTCCGAGGTCTATCCTAGCATCATGAATCTTCTCGACCTCGAATTCCGACTTAGGCAGGATTTTGTTGGACTAAAAACGATCATCGTGCGCAAAGACCTGCCTCAGTTCTGCATGTATAAATCTTTATGGGGCGAGTCATGGAAAGAGAAGTGGGAGACCTACCTTTGGGAGATTGAGGGTGTGCAGACTGAGATCAAAGTTGTGGAAATTTGAGCGGAAGGGCTACCTGTGGGACAAATTGTATATTGCTCAAGGTTTAGAGAGTCTGACGGAAGAGTGTGGAAATCAGCGGTGGTTGTGAGGATTCATGCACTCTGATCTGAAGTCAGTGCATAGGTACTTCCATACTCTACTGACAGTTATCTGAAGTTTGTACTCTAGTGGAATGGGAGATCATATGTATGTACTCAATTTTTCGTGTTGAATCTGTGCATCTGGCAGCACACACCCACATAGCTTCATTTTCTCATGGATTTCAGTCCAACACCAACGCGGAACACACAACATCCCACTTTCATATCTTTCCCTCCAGACATGTGTAATGACTGCATTTGTTTTTGGGAAAAGACGGTTGTTATTGTTTGCCCTGCTTTTGCAAGTTCTGGAAGAATGGAAGGCCGCATTAGATGCCTGCTTAAGCGCAATCTCTACAATGCGGCCTGCACTCCACTAACTCTTGCACAACCCAAAAATAAAGAAGAAGATGAGAAGACAACGTTACAAAGCATAGGAGCATATATACAGAGGTAGATCGTCCTACACTACCTTTTTCCCTCCGGCGGAACATGCAATTTTGAGTCCTGAGAAGAAGGATACACAAAAGCATGCCTTTTCACGTATGACGGGCTTAGAGCATATCAAGCCATATTCCATTGGGAGGTGGAAAGGCGCTATACGCAACTACAAAACCCGCTCGCTCCCAAACTCCCACCTATTCCAAACAGCCCCGTCCTGGAAGAAAACCTCCACATCCCTCCCCTCAAACCTCCTCAATCTCCTCCCCAAAATCTCCTCCGCATTCTCTTCCGAAACCAGAATTGAACCGCCAGGCTCCAAGCTGAGAGCAACATATGCTTTCTGGATTAAATGGTCGAACATGACATCTACAGCCGGCTTCCACACGTAGAGGTTCTTCAAATTGGGAAAGATGGTCGTCAATCTTTGGACAACGCGTCCTCTTCCCTTTGCAATAGCAATGCTGATGACGGCATCGGGACGGACAGATTGGATGGCGTTTCGAGCGGCTTGTGTGAAGCGCTTGCTGAAGGCTTCGATGTGGTCTACTGCCTCTGCGCCGTCGGGTTTCTTGAAGCTGAAGGAGATGACAGAATGGGAGTAGGGCATTGTTGCGGTCTCGGCGTAGATCTGGCGACATACTCGTGGAATGGAGAAGTTGCTGAGATCAGACGGGTTGAATGGGTAGCCGCGTTGGTAGTATGCTGGCCCGGTGGGGATGGAGCGGTTGGTGTAGTCTTCGCGTCGAATCATAATGTCCAGGCTGCCAAATGTGTATTCCCAGATGAGGTTGCGGACTTCTCCTGGTAGACTCAGGAGATGCAGGCGTGGCCTGTTACTGTTGTAGGCAAGTCTGTGTTCAAGTCAATGGGTGCCCTTGGTTCATGTTAGATGTACATACAGTTTCTGAACATGCACAGGGATGTGGGAGATGTCCACAAGGCCGTTATCTAGCATTTTGATGGGGGAGAATGGCGGAACATCTGATGTGAAATCCTCAATCGCAAGATTCTCATATTCTTCATCTTGCAATGTGCTGGTTGGGGTAACTTTTGCATACTCGCCGTCGTCGGTAACTGCGCACAATGTTTGTCGTTTTACCTGGGGAGCCATGATTGTCAGTGTCGCGATTCCATGTACATCCACAATGAGTGGTGGAAAACAAGGAATAAACACAGAGGAAAAAGGAATGCTGAAGAAGGAACGTTAAGTTTCACAGATACTTCCAGCCCCTCTACGCAACGGGAAGCTGCTCTAAACCACTTTTGGCAAATGAGGATTACGCGCTAACTGTCTTGGGAACTAGAGCCTACAGGAGATGCGGTGACTATAAAGGGGACTGGTTCACCACAAAATGATGTAAAGTACGTGCTTCGACGACCATAGCTAAATCGCATTGGTCAGGATTCAATATGCGATTTCTATAGCGGAATAAGTAATGTACGACCGGTGTTATGAGGCGGAAACAAAGAACTCACATTGATAACGAAGCTTGACAAAAATAGTTGAGCGTAGCAAGAGTATAACTTGAATTGCCCTACATAGTATTTCTCTCTACTTTCAGAAGTTCTGAGCTATTCCTCCCATGAATATCAACCCTGCTGCTACAAGTCGTATAGACAAGAATTCTCCACACCAGTCGTCAATTCCCGTCCCTTTAGTCTATGCACTGAAGAATTACTCTTCCTGGTCCTCATCCCCTTCCCAGTATATGTCCCCTCCCAATCCTCCATACCCTTCATGCGCGAAGAGAACCCTGACATCCTGGCCTTCATGAGCGCTAAACATCTGCTCAAGCAGCACCCTCAACTGCTGATACCGCGCCCTCGGCCACTCCGCCTAATCTCAGCGAACACGTTCAAGCCTTCAAGACGAATGCACCTCAGGCCCGGAAAAGTATTAGAAAATTTCTATCCTTCCTCGGAGCTGTCGAAGTATTGACACCAGTCCCCGTATTCCGCGAAGACTGGTTGAATAGCCTCGACGGCGCCTCGAGGAATCGACTTGACGAACTTGGTCATGCGGTGGGGACTGTTGAACCAAAATTCGGCATGTGGGTAAGCGGTGAGAGTCGTCTCCGCGTAGGATTGGCGACACTAGTAAATATACACATTAAGACTTTACTTACTGGTCTTTGACTGAGGCCGGAAGGCGAGAAACATCCAAAAGTCCATTCTCAAGGAGGACCACGGAAGAATTGTGTCCTTCTCCATCTTCAGAGATTGCCTTTCTGCCTTTGGTCTCAGCTTCGAGGGACATGATTGCAGTGATAGCTGATTGTGTTGTAGTTGGTATTTGTCGAAGGCGATGGGGTGTGGAATCAAGCAAGCCGCTCTGTGGTTCTATATAAGACAAGAAGAGGCAATACCTACCTACGTTATCGCAGAGCCGTGAATAAGTGACTACGGCCGAGTCACTGTACAACCTGGGCGGTGTTAACAATGTTCGGTGACAAGCTCCGGCCGCAGTGTCCGAATTCACAGGTTCTGGTGTATATCTGATAATTAGGTTGGTATATAAATCCTCCCCCCCAACGCAACACAACACAACACCTTCCATATCACACCCTCTACACACCCACAACAAAACCAGCCGCCAACGCCAAACGCCACAATGTCTCTCTCCCACCTAACCCCAAGCATCGAAAACTACCGCAAGCGCTATCTCAACGGCCCCCCCATCAGCCCCTCAAGCCCCTCTCATCTCAAGTCCCTGTAAGTCTCCCAACCCCTCCCCCCAACCCCATGCTAACACCCCCCAGCACCACCACAAACGCCCAAACCTCACCCTTCCTCCTCCTCCCCCCCGAACTCCGCAACGAAATCTACCTCTACGTCCTAACCGGCAAACACATCGCCATCCGCTCATTCGGCTCCCGAAAACGCCCTCGTTGCCTGGCCACAACGTCCGAGCCCGAAATACGCAACCTCCCGCGCGTATGCCGACAAATCTACATCGAGTGCGGTACACTCATTTACTCGCACAACACGATTGATCTAGGCGGTCTGCCGTATATATCGAAGTGGCTGCGGCAGCGGCTCGATGTGCAGCTCGGGGCTATTTCGTCGGTGGGGTTGAAGCTGGAGGATGTTGGGATGTTGACGCGGGGGATGCGGAGGTTGAAGGATACGTTTCCGAATTTGGGGGATGTGGTGTTGTGGAGGGAGCCGGCGGATAGGAGGGGGTTTGAGAGGGCGGGGGAGATGGGAGAGGAGCAGGGGGTGAGGGTTTGGGTGAGGAGGGAGGGGTTGAGGAGGTTGAGGAGGGGGCATCGTGGGTGGAGGTGGAGGGGAGCGGTTGGTGAGGGTAGATTGTTGCTTGTGCGTAGAGGGGAGGGGGAGGGGGAGGAGGAAGAGGGGGGGTAATTGATGTCTAGATATAGTTTGGGGTGTAGTGCGGTTGGGCGGTCTGGAAGTAGGGAGGAGCGGGTTGGAATATCTCACTTTGGGTTAGCACAACCGGTAGCCTCAATATCCCAATTCTTTACAACACAAAAACATAGGGTATGGAAATTAGACCAAGGCAGTAGGACATCATAATCTTTGTCAAAACACACATCTCAAGTCTGATACCTAGCAAGAGAACGGACACACCCGAACCTTTGTGCCAAGGCAGTGACGTTTGATCAGATATTACAATAGATATTCAGTTGATCGAGGATCCAAATACCAAGTCCAACTACATGCCTCAAGCCTTAATATTCCCCTTCTTCTCAAAAGAAAACAAAGGTCGTGAGATTAAGACCAAGGCAGTAGGACAGCATAATCTTTGTCAAAACACACATCTCAAGTCTGTTACCGAGCAAAGTATGAAATTTGTAAAATCCTTTTCCAGGCACTATGTTATCCTAAACGCCAGGCCCATAATATCAGGAAGGTATCATAGAAAAGCAGACGCCAAAGGCCAACCCCGGCAGCCCTATATGTACGTTCACATTGTGTCTGTTCCCCCGCTACTCAGGAACTGGTGAGACAGGATTCGATCCAACACCCGCTCCCGCAGAACCTTCAGCTTCGGCTTCGCCCTCCTGTTGGTCGGCCTCATCATCACTCCAGACAACCTCCGTGAAGAAGCCCCTCCGAAACACCCTCTCGAAATGACCACGGCGTCTGGGTCCAAATATCCTAGTCTACGCGTGTTCAGCGTTAGTATCGTTCGTGCCATAGCTATTATTCGACTTCTTCACCCTGCCGGTTATGTCTTGCCACGTAGCGCCGAAGCGACGTCCAGTACTCGCGAGCAAACCCTCCTCCTCTTCTTCCTCGAGATCGCGATCGAGTTGCTCTTGGTCGAATTTGGGTGTCCTAAACAAGGTGAGGAGGAAGACGACGATGTACACGCCCAGGAAGGCGAATTGAGCCCAGAAGAGGACGACGCCGAAGAAGGGGAAATTAACAGTGATGCGGTTGAGGAAGGTGGACGAGACGGAGGGTGTGCAGACGTCCTTTGCGACGGGGTTCTCGGCGAGTTCGGTGCAGGGTTTGATGGCGCTGCGGTGATCCGAACAGTCTGGCTGCTCTCCTGGGTGTTTTGGCGAACGGTCACAGAAGGTTTGCGGGCCGAAGGTGGCGTATTGGGGCGCAACAATCATGGCAACGGAGTAGTTGATGGCCAGCACAATGAGCGTGAGCATGACGGTGGCCATGAGGAGTGCCTGGGGCGAAGTGTGGCCCTTCCGGATCTTGAAGAGGGTGACCCACAGGAACCGGATGCCAATGGTGGCGATACCGACGACAGACGCGCAGAAGAGGAACAATACGAGCAGGAAGAAGATGGCGTAGTCGACAGGGAAGACCTTGGCAGCCTTGACGAAGATCCAATTCACTGGCTGGAAAATGTTAATGTGCCCCAGAATGTATCCACAATGCGCTCCGCAGATCGAGTTCTTCGCCTTGTCGATGGCGGTGATCAGCATGCTGGTAAAGATAAAAAGGGCCAAGATGAGCAGCACCAGACCGCCGATAAGCTTCAGCGGGCGGAAGATGGCCTCGATTTTTATCCATGTCTTGACGAACCAGCGACGGTCTTCTCCGCTCGATTCGGCTGCTAGGCGTTCGCGACGGATAAGCGTGCGCTCTTCGCGGACGAGCGACTCCAGCTCGCGTCTGTCACGCGAATCAAGTCCATTCTCGCGGCCTTCGTTGCGGCCGTCCAGTTGTCTCTGTCGCTCGCGGTTCTGCTCAAGCTGTGATGCAGTGTTGGCGGCCAAACTGGGCGCGGAAATGGATGGTGCTGATTTGATCAGAGCGACAGGGAGCAGAGCAAGTCCGGCACCGGTGTAGATGACATATATGAGCGTGCCGAGGGTGATGAGGAGTCCGAGCGCGAAGGTCAGAGCACGCTCGCCGCCTGTGTCAGTGTCAGTAAGGGGAGGACGGGACGGGGTAGTGAAGGCGTACGGTTCTCCGACAGGAGATGCTTGAAGAAGTCCAAGTCCTTACGACCGTCGCCCTTGGCCTGCTTTGCCAATGGGGCGAAGAAGCCGGTCAGGAACAGAATGACCACAAAGAGAACGAAGCCAATGGTGTACTTGAAGGCGCCCCAGAGTCGCTCGCCAAGCGTTTGCTCGAATTCGGCCGGTTCCTCGTCGTAGTCCTCGTGGAAGAAGTAGGTGAAGGGGACGACCAGCAGGCACAGAATCGCGTCGAGCGAGTAGAGCGTGTACCAGACGATTTCGAGGGTGCGGACGATCTTGTCGACTTCGTTGGGGGTTGCCCAGTCCTTCTTGCGGCCCTGGCTCGAAAGCGACGTGGAGGAGACGAGGGCGACGTCGACGGGCAGAAGCAGGATGGTTGCGAGCAGCGAGCTGGTCGTGAGGATGCAGATGATGGTAACAAGAGCCCCGCGCTCGCGTGGAGTCTGGTAGACGAAAACGAAGACGGAGGCGACGCTGACGAGCAGGCCGACGACAACGGCGTAGGCCTATGGCAATCAATTAGCATTTGGAAGGAAGCGCAGTGGTGGGAGACAGTTACCACCCAGATCAGGCTCGTTTGGATGAGAGCCATGGCGGAAGGCTGCGTGGGGTTGCGTGGTGTTGCGTGGTGTTGAGGAGTGGAGGTGGAGGTGAGGGCAGGAAGCTCGCAGGAAGCTCGCAGGAAAGGTCGCGAGAACCTTGGACGCGGAGCTGCCGTGCTATGACGACAGGCCCCTGCAGCGAGCTCTGGGCCGTGGCTGGGCGGCTGCGGGACGATCGGCCAGGTGGATCCGAGCGTCCGCGCTACTGGCTTAGCGCGCAAGACAGCTCTTTCAACCCTTCCACGCCAGGACGCGACCAACGCGCCTCGAACCGACGGCCAGCCCGCACGCCGCCAATTCACCACACCCACCCCCCCGACGCCGCCCAGAACATGCCCACCGACAGCGATGCAGTGCTACACTGAGATTGCGCCGCCCACGGCCGTCACCCACGCCGTGCAGCTGCCCTTCACCTCGGCCAAGGCAAACAATCTCGTCGTCGCAAAGGTCTCGCTGCTCCAGATCTTCGAGCTCAAGTCGACCGTCACCGAGGTCGCAGCCGACAGCGCCGACGACGCCCAGAATGCGTCGCCCATCTTCGACAACGAGGCCGAGGACCTGCAGCTGCAGCGCACCGAGCACACCGCGAAGCTGGTGCTGGTGGCCGAGTTCCCGCTCAACGGCACCGTCATCTCCCTTGCGCGCATCAAGGCCCTAAACACAAAGTCGCGGGGCGAGGCGCTGCTGGTCGCGACGCGGGATGCGAAGCTGAGCTTGGTGGAGTGGGACCCAGAAACGCACACTCTCAATACTATATCAATCCACTACTATGAGAGCCCTGACCTCGCGGGTGCGCCGTGGGCTGCAGACACCAAGGACACATATAACTTCTTGACCGCAGACCCAAGTAGCAGGTGCGCTGCTCTCAAGTTTGGCACCCACAGCCTGGCCATTCTGCCCTTCAGACAGCGTGACCTGGGCGGCGACGACTATGATTCAGACGTCGACGGCCCGCGCGAGGACAGGCTGATGCATGTGGACGGTGTGAATGGTGATGACGCGCAAAAGACGCCATATCTCTCATCTTTCGTGCTCCCCCTGACGCACCTTGACCCCAACTTGACCCATCCGGTCCACATGGCCTTCCTCTACGAGTATCGCGAGCCTACCTTTGGAATAGTTGCTGCCCCCAAAGCAGCAGCGCTGTCTTTGCTCCCCCAACGCAAGGACATCTTGACGTACACTGTCTTCACTCTCGATCTTGAGCAGAAAGCCTCAACAACCCTCCTCTCTGTACCCGGTCTGCCGTACGACATCACCAAAGTTGTGCCGCTTCCACAGCCCATTGGCGGCGCCATGCTGCTTGGTGCGAATGAAATTATACATGTCGACCAAGCAGGCAAGACGAATGGCGTGGCAGTCAACGAGTTTGCCAAGACCTGCACGTCGTTTCCACTGGTGGACCAGTCAGACCTCACTCTCCAGCTGGAGGGCTGCACCATCGAAGTCATGTCCCAGGATACTGGCGACATCCTCATCGTCTTGAAGGATGGCAGGCTCCTAATCTTGACCTTCACACTGGACGGACGCAACGTTTCTGGTATAACACTCCAGCCCGTTGCTGAAGACCATGGGGGCAATATCCTAAACAGCCTCGCTTCGTGCATGACGAATTTGGGCCGGGGCAAAATCTTCGTGGGAAGCGAGGACGGGGAATCAGTGGTGCTGGGTTGGACAAGCAAGAATCTGCAAACGGGTAAAAAGCGAACACAACCTGAGGTCGATCTGAGCGACGAAGACAACCTTGACGACGAAGACCTGGATGATGACATGGAAGATGATCTGTATGGTGACTCTACAACAACCGTCAAGAAAATAACAGCTATTTCCGCCGAGCCGAGTGCGCCGGGCACGTACGCTTTCAGGATACACGACGTCCTTCCCAGCATAGCCCCAATTAGGGACAGTGTCGTTCACTCGGCCGTCAGTGAATACGGCCTTGGATCCTCAACTCGCACCGGCCAATCTCTGAGTATAGGTGATATACTTGTTTCCACAGGCCGAGGTGCCGCTGGAGCGATTACAGTGTTGAATCGTGAGATCGTTCCAACCAACCTGGCCCACTCAAAACTGGCGTCTGCCAGGGGCTTGTGGGCTGTTCATGCAAGAAAGCAAGCCCCGAAAGGGGTAGTAGCAGACTTTGGCCAAGATGCTGAAGAGAATATGGCTTCTGATGCCGATTACGACCAGTATCTCATCGTTTGCAAAGCGGGCGCAGATGGCAGTGAGGATACTGTTGTCTATCATGTGAATGGCAATGAGCTAGAGGAAAGCTCCAATGGCGATTTCGAGCGCGAAGAAGGCTCAACCATGGATGTTGGTGTTCTCGCGGGAGGAACCAAGGTTGTGCAGGTCATGCGAAGTGAGGTCAGGACATATGATTCTGGTAAGCTTGTTCCGGTTTATTCAAGAACTGAAAGCATTCGTGGGTGTTTGGACGACGAGGCACTAACAAGCATGCAGAACTCAATATGGATCAAATCATCCCCATGGAAGATGAAGAAGGCGATGAACTGCGAGTGCTTAATGCTAGTTTTGCTGATCCATATCTGCTCATATTGCGAGAAGACTCTTCCGTCAAGGTCTTCAAGGCGAGCGGAAGTGGCGAAGTTGAAGAGTTAGATTGCAGTGGGCTGACTTCAACTAAATGGCTCTCTGCCTCCCTATTCAGATCATCGACAATACCGGATGTCTACCTGTTCCTTCTAACGCCTGAAGGGGGTCTACAGGTGTTTGGGATGGATGACTTGGAAAATCCGTGCTACGTTGCAGAAGCTTTGGGCTTCCTCCCGCCACTGTTGACCGCCGACTACACTCCTCGACGAAGTACAGCAAAGGCCGCCGTGGCAGAGATTCTGGCTGCCGACATTGGAGATGTGACGACCAAGTCACCCCATCTCGTGGTCCGAACCTCCACCGATGAACTTGTCATCTATAAAGCGATCCACTACCCTAATCGGTCAGCTTCAGATCCATGGACTAAGAATCTTCGATGGGTAAAGCAACCACAGCAGCATCTTGCACGGTATACAGAAGCGCCAGAAACAGAAGAAGATGGTAGCCGACAAAATACTTTAATTCCAGTGGATAATATATGTGGCTACACTACCGTGTTCCAGCGCGGCGCATCGCCCGCCTTCATCTTGAAGGAATCGTCGAGTGCGCCTCGGGTTATCGGTCTCAGTAGCAAGGCTGTTAAGGGTCTTACTAGATTCCATACCTCTGGATGTCAGAGAGGGTTCGCATATATTGATGCTGATGTATGTTGATACGAACTCTCAAGTTGTTACGCACACTGACTCATTGATAGGATACACTTCGCATTTCGCAATTGCCTACTCAGACTCACTACGGTCATCTGGGCTGGGCTACTCGAAGGCTCCCCATGGGCTCGGAAATCTATGCGCTTACATATCATCCAAGAGACATCTACGTCATGGGCACTGGCCAAATGGAAGAGTTTACTCTACCAGATGACACTTACCACTATGATTGGACGAAAGAAGGTAAGCTTCAAACCAGCATAGCGCTACCAAAACCCAGCTGACTGTTCAGACATCACATTCAAACCTCATGTTGAGCGTGGCATTCTCAAAGTCGTCGATGCAAAAACGTGGTCAATAATTGATACGTAGGTAACCCCTTCACCCCAACAGAGTATCCCATTAACTGACAACTCTTGTAGTCATGAATTGGAACCTCAAGAGGTGATATGCTGCATCAAGACAATTGAACTAGAAGTCTCTGAAACCACCCATGAGCGTAAATCATTGATCGCCGTTGGTACATCGATTGTCCGAGGGGAGGATCTTGCAACAAAGGGCAACATCCGCATCTTTGAGGTCATCACTGTGGTCCCAGAACCCGGACGCCCTGAAACCAACAGGAAACTTCGGCTCATTGTTAAAGATGAAGTGAAGGGCGCTGTGACTGCTATATCGAACATCGGCACACAAGGCTTCATCATCATGGCCCAGGGCCAGAAATGTATGGTGCGAGGTCTTAAAGAGGACGGCACTCTATTACCTGTTGCCTTCATGGATATGCAGTGTTATGTCACTGTACTGAAATGCTTGCCCAATACTGGTATGCTGTTGATGGGAGATGCATACAAGGGACTCTGGTTTACGGGATACACAGTAAGCAGCATCTCATTGCTGTAAAGGAATAAAACTAATCAATCAAACAGGAAGAGCCTTATAAAATGATGCTCTTCGGCCGAAGCAAAACCCAAATGGAAGTCATGACCGCCGAGTTCCTACCGTTCGAGAAGCAACTCCATATGATCGTTGCAGACGGAGACATGAACTTGCAAGTACTGCAATTTGATCCAGAAAGTGAGTTTTCTTCCACCCACTTCTCTATTCGTCCACCCAATACTGACATTGAAACTCAGACCCCAAATCAATGGGTGGCCTCCGCCTCCTCCACAAATCGACCTTCCACACAGGCCATTTCCCCGTAACAATGCACCTCCTCAATTCCGCGCTCCACCTCCCCTCTACCTCCGAGCTTCTCGGCAGCGGCCCCAGTCCAATGGACACAGACCTCTCGCCCCCATCCTCCGAGCCCCTCCACCAAATCCTGCACACCTCCCAATCCGGGACACTCGCCCTGATAACGCCTCTCCCCGAATCGACATACCGTCGTCTTACCGGTTTAGCCACGTACCTCGCCAACACGCTGGATAGTTCGTGCGCATTGAATGCAAGGGCTTATCGCGCGGTGGAAAACGAGATGGGCGGCGGAGGCGGTACGAGGGGGATTGTGGATGGGAATTTGTTGGGGAGGTGGGGGGAGTTGGGCGAGCAGAGGAAGAAGGAGGGGTTGAGTAAGGTGGGCGGGGAGGAGTGGGTTTTTGGGGCGGAAAGAGAGGTGCTGAGTGGGAGGGGCGTATTCGGAAGGAGGGGGTAGGAGGGAGAGAGCGGGAGGGAGACAAGGGGCGGGAGGGACTACAGGGTTAGGATTAAGCGACAACTATCTTCCGACTTAAAAAGCAAAGAAAGTTTTTGGGTTTTGGTGATGGTTGGAGACATGGATGTAGGTATGTAAAGTGTCCGAGCCGCCTTGCAGTCCGTCGGCCTAATCTGGAGTTGGTATAGCAGGGTACTTCTTTTAGCGAGGGCAGATCATGATCATGCGTGTACCTAGGTACCCGACCCACTATAACTATACGCCCCCGGCCCCCTGGTATCTTTTGTATCACGCCGCAAGATAGCGTGCTTGAGGTGCATCATGTGTACTACCCTGCCAACGCTTAGATGGTCAACAGTTTATCCTGGCTCCGACCGTGTGAATCCCTTCTCCCCGCGTTCTCCCCGCATTGCTCTGCCATCCGTCACCCTTTTATGAGAGTTGTTGAAGCGCGTGGAATTCGTCGCAGAGCCTTCTCTTCTCGCTACTGGGGCTTTTGTCAAGAATACTTATTATAAAACTTACACATAATCCGCATCGCTTATCACAATGCCCAACCTCGAGCTCCGTAACCCCTCCCCCTCCTTCCCCTCCACAACATCCCTTCCCCCGCGCATCATCTCCCCAAGCATAACATACCAACCGCCCCTCTCGCGGCGTGGCCATGGCCCCGGCCTGATTCTCATCCTCGACCATTACGCCAATATCGAGAAAAAAGAGGGCTGTCTTGATCCGCCGCCGCTGCAGAAATGGGCCGAGGAGGGGTTTGCAGTGGTGCAGGTGCGTGTGCCCGGGAAGGAGGAGGATGGGGGAGAGTTTCCGCTGGAGAGGGCGGTGGGAGTATTGAGGGGGGAAGGAGGGTGTGAGTTTGGGAAGGAGGGGGAGGAGGGAGGAGTGGGTGTTGTTTGTAGGTTTTGAGCTTTTTATTACTAATGGAAGGGGGAGGGAAGTGGTTGAGGTTTGTATATCATGGATAAGACTGCAAGAGCTTGGGATGGGAAGGGTGTGAGGAGGGACGAGGAGAAAAGCATATTCCCTTATCCTACCCCCTCCCCTACTCCAATCGACGGACGAGTGGACCGGCCACCTCATCCCCAAACCTCCTTCAGACCACCTACTCACAACCCCCAGCATACCTAACCCGCATGCCCTTCACCATCGAAGAAACGCTCTGTCTCTCCCCCCACATCAAATCCCTCGTCTCCTACGGCGGCAAAAAGCTCTCCTCCATCTCGCACTCGACTACCACGCCTCCCCCCCAACTCCTCCACATCGGCGGCCCCCTCGAACCGCGCCGCAAATCCTTCTCCATCGCAACCGAACCCCAGTCGACACAACTCGCCGAATCGTCTGCCGCCGCACCCGCAGGAAAAGTTAAAGAGTACAGGTATGTGGATGCGAAGAAGGAGAGTTCGTGGGTGGTGCCGGGGGAGGAGACGTATCATGCGGCGAGCGCGGGGTTGGCGCATACGCGGAGTTTGGCGTGGTTGAAGGAGGGGCTAGGCGGGCCATGGTTTGATATTGAAGAAGTGTGGGAGGAGCATTGTAGGTATGAGTTTGAGGAACTGGATGTGGAGAAGACGATGGGGACCATGGTTGAGGAGCCGTATGTTAATCATATTACGACTTTAACGTAAGCTGTCCTTTCTCTTTTTGTTCGCAAGTATACAATATATGGCATGGTATGATGTACATTCCCCTACAAGAAATACAAGATGAGAAATAAGAGAAAGTGGACTGCGTATATACTGATATTGTTGTACAGTGGCGGCATCGGCCAAAAAGCCCTAACTTCCTTCTACACCCACAATTTCATCTTCAGTAACCCGCCCTCCACGCGCCTCACCCTCCTCTCCCGCACTATAGGCCCCTCGCGCATCATCGACGAATTCCTCGTAACCCTCACCCACAGCACGACAATCCCATGGCTCCTCCCGGATATCCCGCCAACCAACCTCCCCCTCTCCATCCCCATGACGTCGAACGTGTGTCTGCGCGGTGACCGCCTCAGCCACGAACATATCTCGTGGGATCAGGGGACTGTGTTGCAGCAGTTGGGCTTGTTGCCGGAGTTTGTGCCGTTTCCGTATGAGATTGAGGGGAGGGAGAGGGGGGCGGGGAAGAGGTGGGAGGTGAGGTTGCCTGTGCCGGGGAAGGAGGCGGGGGTTAAGTTCATGGATGAGGCGGGGTGCGAGAGTAATGGGTTGATTGGGAGGGAGGGCGCGGTTAGGGAGGTGGATGATGTTTGATTGGGGGAGGAGGTGGGGATGTGCTGGGGGCGGGTGCAGGGTATTACTATGTGTTGTCTAATAGCGAAAAGTCGTGTTTTGTTTGAACGCGGAAAAGTAACTCTTGCATGATATGACGTATTGGAGGAGAACACGGGGTACACTTTTGAGGAAGCTGACCTGCCTCATGCAGCGGAATATCTAATTTGAGGGGAGGAGAAAGTATATGTTGGTTATGGCGAGGTCGGTTGGGATCGAATAATGTTAGGGTGCGTTCCTACCAAACCCTCATTGCCAAATTCCTATTCCCTAAACTCCAAATCTATTAAACTCCAACGTCCTTTCCAATTACACCTCTCCAACCCTTCTCCTCTCCTAAAACCCCTCAAACAGATCGCCACCCCCCACGCCCTCCAACTCCCCCCTTGTCTCCTCCCAAACCCTCTCCCCCAACCTCCTCCCCTCCTCCCCATACATAACCCCCGGCCACGCCTTAACCCTCCACTCGCCCACAAACCCCCCATGGCTCTCCTCCCCCGCCGCCACAGCAGCATACACATAAACCGACGCGCCCACCGCCACAGACCGCGCAAACACAGCCTGCGCAACCCGCATCGCGATCCGCACCACCCTCGGCACGCCGTCGAAGAAGGAAGTCCCTTTTGTCATAGCAGGGTTCACAGTATTGACAATAAGGTCAGAACTGCGAACACGCTCCGCCAGTTTCGCCACAAAGATGACCTGCAGCAGTTTTGACTTGCAATACCAATCAAACCCCGAAAAAGCATCCCTATCATCAAACGATTCCAGAATCGGTGCTAGACCGAAAGACTGCCTCGTAGTATTATGAGCAGCATCGGAAGTGACAATAGACAGAACCGGGGGTTCCACACGCGTCTTCGAATTCCCCACATGATCATTCCTTTTAGCAATGAGTATCGGACCAAGCAACAACGTCAAGAAGACCGTAGAAAGATAATTAACCTGCAAAGTCACTTCATGCGTCGTCGCCGCCACAACCCCAAACTCGTTCCGCACGAGCCCCGCAT
This sequence comes from Amniculicola lignicola CBS 123094, assembly GCA_010015725.1. Taxonomy (NCBI): domain Eukaryota; kingdom Fungi; phylum Ascomycota; class Dothideomycetes; order Pleosporales; family Amniculicolaceae; genus Amniculicola; species Amniculicola lignicola. Next base: position 277,975 of record ML977584.1, on the reverse strand, counting down.
TCAAGATCGCAATGTCGATCCTCGTATCCAACGCCCTGCACTTCTCTGCAAAAGCCCTCATCGACGCATAGTTCTCTAGATCGACAATCCAGACGGAAATCGTGGCGGTAGGGAACTCGGTGCGGAGAAGGGCTGCGGATGTATTGCCTTTGGTTTGCGAGCGGACGCCCATGATTAGATGGCGGAGGTGCAGAGAGAGGAGTTGTCGGCAGGCTTCGAGGCCGAGGCCGGTGTTGCTTCCTACGATGATGGCGGTTTGGTTTTGGAGGGTTGTGGAGGGGGGGAGGGGGAGGGGTTTGGTGTACTGGCGGCGGAGGAAGCCCCAGGGTGTTGCTTCGGCGGCGGCGAGGTTTTCAAGGTTGGCTGACATTGTGCTCGTAGTATTTGGAAATGGGTGCGATGGTGGGCAATGGGCGAGTGGAGGGGGATTTGGGGAAAGGCATGGTTGGGGGAGGGGGTATATATATTTGGGGTGGGGAAGGGGGGAAGGAATGGGAATGGTGTAGGTGGTTGTATGTTGGGTATGCTACGGAGTGGAACAAAATTGTAGGTAGAGCAAATTGTACCGAAAGCACCGAGGCGCCGATCACGTGATGGGGCTGAGCGGTTGGATGTTCCTCCGATTATAGCACCTTGGTTGATGGCGAAAGGTTGAAGGGGCGAGTTTGATTGGAACACTCTTTGTGTGTTATCGGCCGCAGCTAAGCAGAAAATAGACGTGAAGGGGGTGTCAGGAGGTACTTGTCGGTCACTAAGCATATGACACACGGGCAGAAAACATCTTAACCGTCTTAGAATTGCTTGCTAGAGAGGCTAAGCTATAGTAACTGTATGTCAAGATAGCTAAGTAGGTTAAACTTTCACTTATGTTTGGTTGTTAGGTCGGTCGACTGGCCTATATCCACTGCATACATTATTATATAACTACTCGGCCTTCATAAGCAATCATGTTATCATCACTGCGCGTGCATCGATTCATTCGAATCGATTCATAAATATATCCGGCCAAGGGTCGAACAGAAGTTGTCTGAACTCTACGTAACAAGCTCCTATTACACAACTCCATCTGGGCTACTACGAGAAACCGCATCAGAAATGGCTCAGTAGCGTAGAATTTCCCTCACCCTGTCCCCGTAACCAAATACCCCGGTAACCTCCCCACTCCTCCTCCTCCGCCTCCTCCTCCTTGTCCCTCCCCATCCCCCTCCTCCCTAACATAACTCGCCACTACATCCGGATCCGTCGGCCCCAACACCCTAATACTCCTCTTCAACTTTGTCTGTCTATTTTCCTGCTCCCGTCTCCTCCGCGCCTCTTTCGCTTTCTCGAGGAATCCGGGCTTGTTCCATTCTTCGTCTGTATCGCTGCGGGGGCGGGAGTGACGCCAGGATGGCTTGGAGGATTTGGGGGGTGGGGAGGTAGATAGGCGGTGGGATGGGGAGTCAGAGTTTCGGGGGGAAGAGAGGTGGGCGAAGGGACGCGGTGTTGGGGGCGTGGAGAGATGTTTTGATTGGGGGGATGTGGGGGATGTTGATGGAGGGGGTGGGTCTGTGGACTGTTGCTGTTGCTGCTGCGATTGTGCCGTCTCACCAGAGCCTCGATGCGGATTCGATGATGGATCTACCGAGCTCGCACTATCGGATCTGGGGGGACTTCTAACCACAGCCAGACCGCCGGGTAATCGTATAATCTGCATCGGAGTCTGATCTCTCATGGGCTCCTTTCCCTTCTCCACATTCACGTCACTCTTCTTCGCGCTCTTTCTACCGAGTCGTCGAAGGGGTTTGCTTGGTGGGAAGAAGCGCGAGAATCTAAGATCCTCAGTTGGCGGTTTCTCAATTTTAGTGGGGACTTCTGGCGCGTCGCTATATCTCTTTCCTACCGTTTCTACGGCCTTGGTCTGGTCGGTTTGGGTGCTTGGTGGTTGTTGTGAGCGGCTGCTTGGTTTGGGACCAACACTGAGGCGATGGGGGACCCAGGATCTGATTTTCTTGCTTCGGGCTTCTTTCTTTGGAGAGGATGGTGGTTCTGGAGTCGTGGGTGCCGCCTCTTCGTTTCTATCTCTGGACGCGCTTCTTGGCGAAGAATTACTCGATGATTTGCGCCATGTCAATGGCCGAGGGACGAGCTGGTGATGGTGCGACGGATGACGCAGTTCAACATTCGTCGCGAATTGCTGCGAGTTGTCCTCGGAATGTGTTCTGGGTTCGGGAACTTCCGGTAATCTAGGACGAACGCTCATCTCTTGATATTGGTCGGCCAACATGTCATGGTAGTCCTGCGAAAAGCTGAGTTGTCGTGTCTTCTCGTCCATATCTGGATCCTCCCAATTCTCTTCCGCAAATGGACTTCCCTTATTGACGGCACGATACTTCTTGCCTGCGATATACTGCCGATTGTGGTCACCCAGGCTGTCAGAGGGAGACGGTTGATTTTGTAGGATTTCTGCCTGCTTTGTGGGCGAGCTGATTCCTAGAGAAGCAAATGCCTTCTCTTTCGATGCGCGTTGAGACCGCTGAGACGAACCTGACTCGGAAGGAGAAGCTGTACGGGGAACGCGGGATGGAGAGGTGCCACTTATTACTGCTGGGCTTGGTCTCCCAGTGGGTTGTTGGCGTCCAGGCATATCCGGGCTTCCCTTCCTAGCTTTTGATGCGGGCAATCGTGGTAAAGGCGATCTTGGTGGGCTCCGCGGCGGACCCAGATCAGGATTCGCTTTCTCGTAGATGGGCATGAGACGCGATTGCTGAGCTGTTTGTTCAAGAGCTGTATGGAACTCCATGTACTTTTCCAGATCTGGAGATGGGTCGGGGAGAAGAGGCGAATACGTTCGGCTTGCTGGGATCGCTGAAGCCGGGAGAGGTGGTTTTCCTTCTCGCGAATTGTTGAACCAGTCGGCTGGTGCTTTCCAAGAAGCTACACTGTATGCTCGTCCAGGGGTTGTAGGAGGGGAACTGGACGGAACAGGAACTGGTGGAGACGACCTTCTTGGTGGAGACGGTGTGGGTGGCAAAGGCTTGTTGTAGGTTGAATTTGGATTTGGCGGTACGACCTTGATGAAGGACCGGACTGGTCGTTCCATTCCCTCGAGGGACGAAGACGACGCGTTCACCTGTTTGAATGGAGACCGCATCTGGCCTGGACGGCTGCTTTGGTGCATACCTTGGGCGTTGCGAACAGCGGCAAACCGCAAAGATACGCATATCTTGATAGTTCTTCTAGAAGGGTTATGACAACAAAGAAAAATGGTAAGGCACGTGTTCCGAGGCCGAAGCGGCACGCCACTGGCGGAGGACAAAGGCAGGATGATGAACCTCTTTGGGACTTTGTCTGTCTACGCATGCGTGGGTGTTTTACCTCTGGAATGTGCACTTGGAGCTGGTTGCCGGCCTCTGCCTATGCGAACTGCTTTTGAGGCGTTACGCCATTGCAGGTATTCTCTACGAGTGAATATGCCCTTACATTGAGATAGCATGTTTGTGTTTGAGAGATAGGCTTGAAGAAGGGATAGCGACGGCCTGAAGCAGAGATGTTGCGGGTAGACGGGTACCTGTTCTAGGGCTGAATGAAGACGAAGACAGTGTGACAATCATATTGCAGGAGGAGAACAATTGTGTGTGAGCCACCTGAGTATAGACCTGAGATGAAAAGAACGTAGGTGTTTTGGAGAGTTGTAGGCAGCTCAAAGAAGCACCTCATCGGTTGCCTCGTATAACGACTCGCGCATGATATCGCCGTTTGCAGCCAGTCCACGTAGCCGACTCTCGCAAGTCTAACGACTCTCGCGCGACTGCCCACTCTCTCTCTCTGCTCTCGATCAGCCCGCACAAAAACCCACGGAGACTCGTCGGCGCGATCAGAAATTCACAAATCATGCAGTACAAATGGCTAACGTCATGACCGGACGCCAAGGTGTCCTTGCGAATCCTCTGTACGGCCGCAGCCCTATCGCTAGCTCCCCCGGTGCAAAGTCAGCCCGCCAACACCTACACCTCGACAAATCCGTGACAAATCCGCACCGACCGCCGACGTGGCGGCCCGTACACGTGACGCTTTTCACCCCTTACGTTAAGCATTTCAGCTTCGCCTTTCCCCTTGCGGGTTAGTCATCGGTCACTCGTTATCCCATTTCGCATGCGCACCAGAATTTTAGCACAGCACGGTTTCGCCCGTGGATATTGGCTTGAGGGTGGGGACTCGATAGGCGGTGGTTTGTTCAGCCGACTGTCGCTTTGCGAGCCCTTTGTTGACTATGTCTTCCGATGTAGCTAGATATATAATTCGCAATGGTGCCACGACGATGGAGACTCTACAACACTGCTGAACAACACCGCTTTGAGCTTGGCGCAATCGACCAATTTACTTTTTTCCCGCAAGCCCGGTTCGATCGCTGGTCACCTAACCACAGATTCAGCCTCTCTTGAGCTGTGGTACTTCGAGCTTGACCTCAATCTATCACTGCCATGTCGGTGACGCCTTCGATACGGTCTTTGGGTGAGGTGAAGGTAGATTCTGATTTGGATGTTATCAAAGATCATGGCACTCCAGACGCGGCCTCATCAGCCTCTGAGAAGTTGGAGGACCCCGCCGCAGAGGAAGAGTTCAACCCAGGATGGAGGTTCCTATTGGCCTTTGCATCCCTTGCTGTCATCACTTTGATGGCGGCACTGGATGCCACATCGATATCTGTCGCTCTTCCGGTACGTTGAGAATAGTAAAGTGAGCCGCGACCTCTTCCTAACACTGCACAGATCATGGCCCGTGTGCTCAAGGGATCTGCCATTGAAGCTTTCTGGTCGGGAACATCGTTCCTCTTGACTTCAACTGTCTTCCAGCCGGTCCTTGGATCATTCAGTCACATATTCGGCCGCAAGCCGTTGATTTACATCAGCTTAGCTCTTTTCTTGGCTGGTTCCATCATCGCAGCGCTTGCCAACAACTTCACGGTTATCCTTGTCGGCAGGTCGATTCAAGGTATTGGTGGAGGCGGTATCATCTGCCTTACAGAGATCGTTGTCACCGATATGGTCCCTCTTCGCCAGCGAGGTCAATGGTTCTCTGCCATTTCCGGTATGTGGGCTATTGGAACCGTCGCCGGACCTCTGCTTGGTGGTGGCTTTTCCCAAAACGTTTCCTGGCGATGGATTTTCTGGATTAACCTACCGTTTCTCGGCATTGGCACCTTCATGATCACAGTCTTCCTTAAGCTCAACCATCAGACCACCTCTCTCATGGCCAAGTTGCGCCGTATCGACTGGATTGGAATGGTTCTCTTCCTTGGATCAACGACAGGGTTCCTAATTCCCATCACCTGGGGAGGGGTACAATATCCATGGGACAGTTGGCGGACACTTGTGCCAATGTTGGTCAGTTTCGTCGGTCTGGTGGTTTTCGTTATCCACCAAGAGTACATCGCTCCCGAACCTCTCATCCGCACAAGTGTGTTCAAGACGACAACGGCGGCGGTCACCTACCTCGGAACCGTCATTCACGGCATCATCCTCTGGAGTGTTCTCTATTACCTCCCCCTCTACTTCGAGGCTGTTAAGGGTCAATCACCTATTACGGCAGGTGTAGCGCTCTTCCCTCTCACGTTCACCGTCGCCCCTGCTGCGATGGTAGTGGGTGCGGTTATCGCAAAGACTGGCAAATACCAGTGGGCTCTCTGGGCCGGGTGGTTCTTCACGACCCTGGGAATGGGTCTCCTTGTTCTTCTCAAGCCAGACACCAAGACAGTCGCATGGATCTTTCTCCTTCTTGTGGGTGGTGTCGGCACCGGCATGCTCTTCCCATCCATGGCCATCGCAACACAAGCCGCAACCACAAGCAAGGACCAGGCCTACGCCACGAACATCTTCTCTTTTCTCCGCGCCTTTGGCCAGACAATCGGCGTCGCAATTGGCGGTGTCATTTTCCAGAACCAGATGAAGAAGAAGATGTTGACCTACCCACTTCTCGCAGACAAGGCCGCCGAGTACTCACGAGATGCGGCTGGGCTCGTCCAGATTATTAAGGGTATGCCCAGCGGCGTCATGAAAGATCAACTGAGAGAAAGTTACACGGATGCGTTGAAGTACATCTGGATCGTCATGATCGTCCTCGCTGCCGTCGCGCTTATTGGAAGCGCATTTACTAAAGCATATCCATTGGATAGGGCATTGGAGACCGAACAAGGTTTCGTGGAGAAGAAGAGAGCCAGAGACGTGGAGCAGGAGGCACGGACTGCACAGTAGAACAAGCCATCTGGACCTGTTCTGTGCCGCATGTCTGGACATTCTCGGAGGTTTCTTTTATCTGAGACAGCATTAGCGAGGAGTTCGGGATAGACCTGGATATCATTTCGGGCTGCAAGGAGAATGCAGATATTATGCTGCCATTGAGTTAGACCATAGCAAAGCCTCCCCTATTATGAATATTGTTTATTACTCCGATGTTGGTCAGTATCCATGGTGATAATTTCAGCTCTTCGTGTTCTGCTTGTGCTGTTGCTGGAAGTGGACTTGGGAGTAAGACATGGATCATTTGACCTCCAAGACATGCTTCGCTGGACCTAAGGTTGATCCTTCTCGCATCTTGCGTGGCTTGTGGAGACACGTCTATTACGAGCACTGCCGGCTCCACCTCCGAGCCTTCCAATCCAACTCCATACTCGGCGATCCAAAATTAGGACCACGACGTCTGTCAAAGTGGGTTGTCGTTTCCAAGATCCATGGTTACACATACGACCCTGGCCATGTCGAAGGCCATGGCGACGTCGCGCACCTGTCGTGGGAGCTGTGGCGGAATCACAGAGCACAAAAAGGCATCGACGTTGAGATAGTGCTCGTTTAGGCAAATCAGCAGCGTGTCTGGAGTCTCAGGTCATCGTGTCAGAGGCCCAGGGGGTTGTGAAACGGTCGGGAGCAGGGGCCCGGCTTGTGTGGATGTGCACCCTTGCGCGATGACGATTGGTGACGGGATTGCGAAGATCGCGATTGAAGATGGGGATAATGTAGGAGTGTTATAGAGCAATGGTGGGATGAGGTGGGTATGATGTAGGGAGAATGCAAATCCTGGAGAAGTGTGTATACAAGCATGCTCAGGGTGGTGGTGAGTTGTCTGAAGAGGAGGATAATGACGGGTTTGGAAGGTGCATTGCCTGAGTGACGAGGCAAAACAGCGACAGTCTCGCAATTGACGTTCTTGAGCAGAGGCGGCTGGATGGTGAAGCAAATCCGAGCTGCCGCTCCGTCTCGCGCGGAGGTGTGGGATGTGCGCAGTGGTGACCTGGCGACAGGTCTTCTGGCCATGCTGGTCTCATCGATCAGCGGGTGCGACCGCGTCGGACAGTGCACAAGGAGTCGAGTAGCTTCCAACTTGAACAAGGTTGATATCGCGATGGACGCGAGGAGTGCGGCCACAGCGGGATGTGCTGTCGCACGGGCGGACCATGGTGTCACCCCAGCCACGACCAACCTGCCCGTACTCCTCGACCTGCCTGGTCGAAAATGAATGGCTACCGGCGACTCGGCTGGGTATTTCCTGGGTCGGTTCGCAGCCAGTGACGAGCATAAGGTGAAGGGCCTGGCCAGCGCAGGGCGCAAACACAACGGCGTCACCGCACCGCGTCTTCACGTCGCTCTTCACCTGCTCTTCACCTGCTGCTCACGTCCAGCTGCGGTCTCCCTGCATCGTGAATTACCCCTTCCAGCGTGCGAGTGCTGTCGACGAGTTGTTGCGCGCGTCGGCCGTCTCACGTGTATCTAGCGTCTGCCAAGCCTGCGCAACCGCGTTCCATTGGTCGCTGGGCCAATTGCAACGGACCTCATCCCCCAGGTGTGCAGCTTCTCCCGACGCCTGCAGGCGACGAATTGCCCCCTTCAACCCTCTCCGAACCACCACCCTCGCAGCACACCGCGAGCGACTCTCTTTTGCCGTGGGCAGCGTCTCCTCACCACAGTCTTTCGTTTCAGAGCCCCCCGTTGCTGCCAGAACCGTCGACGCCTTCAGGCACATCCGCCAAGTCAGCCCGCCTAGCCCGCCCGCCCCGGCTGCGTCTCCTGCCGCACAAGGCCAATCGGGTGCGCGACACGACTCTCCAGGCCTGAGGAGCCGTGTGCCTGCTTTTTGCTGCCACACCGCGCCCGGGTGATCCTGCAGAGATTCGGCATGTCTGGCGTGGCCGTCTCCTGCTGAGCGACGACGTCTCTCTTCCCCCTCGACAGCATATTATTTCGACATCTTCACCCCGTCGCCCGCTGCTGCCGCCATGAGGGCGCTGTTCTCCTCATCGCTGCGCTCGCGGGCCGGGACGCTCTTCACGGCAGCGCTCCTGCTCGCGCGAACGGCAGGCGCGTTCAACTTCACATCGATACCCTCTCCTAATCTCAAACTGAGCGACCTCGGCCGTGTCGCATTCGTCGGCGACTTCGACTCCATCTCCCTCTACGAATACGAAGGCCAGAACGAAGGCGCAACTGGCTCGAATGGCGCGCTCCTCACCCGCTTCCCGAACGGCGTCTTCACCACCCTCAACGAGACCGACGCGGACATCAAGACAATGTGCGCATTCCGGCAAAACGGCACGCTACAGGGCATTGTGTTCGGCGGCAACTTCACCAGCGTTGGGAGCCAGCACACCCCGGGCGGCATCGCAATGCTCAACCCAGCGGACGGCACCGTCACCCCCCTGGAGGGTCTGAACGGCTCCGTCAACGCGCTCTTCTGCGACGATGCAGGCGGGAGGGTCTACATCGGAGGCTCTTTCTCCGGCGGCGGCGCGAGCAATGCGATTGTCTGGATCACAGAATGGACCAACATGCCCTTCTCTGGCTTCAACGGACCCGTCAACTCGATTCTTCAGGCGCCAAACGGGAACATAATATTCGGTGGAGAATTCAATGGGCTGGGCGATAATTCAACGGCACCGCAAGAAAATAATACTCAGGTGATCCCCATTGCCTCGGCGAGCATCACCGCGCAAACTAGTTCAGGACTTCCTGGATTCACCGAACCTCGGAACATCGTCTGCAACTCGGGTAATTCCCAAGGCGCAGGCTCCACATGGCTTCTCTCAGATAACGCGCCTGGATTTTGGCGGGCCGACTTTGGCTTCGGGTTTCAGCCCTCAAAACTTCGTCTAACAAACACTAATTTCGATGGTCGTGGAACGAAGACATGGCGCTTCACTGCACTGCCCGATGGAGGAATCATGAACTTTACGTACGTGGACCCTTCTACCAAGCAGAGGGCCTTCTGCGACGCGCGGTGCCCCTTGCCACAGGACAACATCACTGCCCAGGACTTCTACTTTGTGAATAATGTAGGCATGAATTCCTTCAGAGTCGACATCTCCGATTGGTATGGTGCCGGTGGGGGTCTTAATGGCCTCCAATTGTTCCAAAACGACATCTATTCCTTTGCCATAAACGAGTTCAACCAGCCCAGCAATGCTTCCTGCAGCGGTGCGACTACGAGCGCAACCTCTACCCAGACCGGGCCCTGGGCAGTGACGCCATCACACGATAGCAACGCACAATACCTCACCGCGGTCTTGCAAACACCCGAGATCGCTGCCAGGAATGTATCTGTCGTTTTCCAACCGGATATTCCTCAGTCAGGTAACTACTCAGTTCTAGTGTACACTCCTGGATGCATTGGCGATGGGACTTGTTCCACACGTGGACGAGTCAATATCACCGGCTCGTGGGCCGAGGGGCAAGCCGCCACCCGAAAACCTTTCGAAATCTTTCAAACAAACAATTTCGACAAGTACGATGAGATCTACATGGGCTACATCGACAAAACAAATGGTTTCCGTCCCTCTGTTACTCTCACCCCATCTACAGGTCAGACCGGTCCTCTCACCGTTGTTGCCCAGCGTGTTGGCTTCAAGCTCATCACCGGCTCATCTGGCAACCTCAATGGCATATTCGAGTACAACCCTAGTATGCAAGAGGTTGACGCAGATCTTTCAAAGTCTACTTTCAACGCCGCTGGGGCAAGTCTTAGCCCGAGGGATCAGGCCATCATCACGTCGTTTGCGAAGGATAGCAAGAGAGTGTTTGTCGGTGGAAACTTTTCCGGGGATGGTCTCAACAACTTCTTCGCGATCACCGACACCAATGCCACCTCTGTTTCCGGGAACGGTCTCAACAGCCAGGTCATGACGATGTACCAGAATGGCAGTACCATCTACGTCGGAGGTAACTTTACCAATACACAGGACAATAAAACACCGAATCTCAACGGCGTAGCCACTTTCAATACGGATAACGACAGCTGGAGAGCTCTTGGTGCTGGTGTAGAAGGGGTTGTCATGTACATCGTTCCTTTCTCACTAAACATCACAGCCAACGTTCCGGAACAAGTCCTGGCCATCAGTGGTGTTTTCAACCGTGTCAATGCATTCGGAAACAACACTGCGTTCTCCACAGAAAACTTCGCTGTTTGGGTACCGTCACGACAAAATTGGTTACAGAATCTCAATCTTGGCACCATCTCGATCCAAGGTGCTCTCATGGCCTTCGTCAATGTACCCGGCTCTGACCCGATTTTTGCCGGATCTATCTCTTCGCAATCCCTCGGCGCCAGGGGTGCTGTTGCCCTAGAAGGTGGAAGCCCTCCTTCGCTCGAAGCCTTCCCAATGAGCATACGCCCCCAGCAGGTTCAAAGCTCTTCCGTCCAGAAGCGAGCAACCACCGGCGATCGAAACGATACCACAACCGGAATTGTCACGGCCATCGTCTATAAAGATAACAACATGAACAAGACGATCCTCGCGGGACACTTTGCGGCGACTGGATCTGACGGCTCAAACATCACCAATCTGCTCATCATTGATGGGAATGACGGAAACAAAATGACCGGCTTCCACGACGAACTTAATTCCGACTCCACCTTCAAGGCACTGGGTGCGCTCAACGGCATCCTGTATGCTGGAGGGTCTATATCTGGAACAATCAAGAATAGCAAAGTGGCTGGACTCGTAGCCTATGACTTGGCTAGCAACGGTTTCACTAGTGGCCAGCCCCCTGCCCTGCAAGGCACTAATGTCACAGTCAACGCCATTGCTCCTCGACCAACCTCAAAGGACGTCTATGTCGCTGGGGGATTCGAGTCAGCTGGTGCCCTAAGCTGCCCATCACTCTGCATCTGGAGCTCAGAGCGCAGCCAATGGTTGTCTCCCGGTGGCGACCTTTCTGGCATCGTTACGTCTATCACATGGATATCGAACACCAAGCTTCTCGTTGCTGGAAACCTTACTGTCGGCAATAATCAGACGAAGATTGTTACCTACGATTCGTCGAAGAGTCAGTTCCAGGAGTTCACCGGAGCTGGGGATCTTCCTGGGCCAGTCACTGCCATGACCGTTGCAACCGAAGACGGTAATCAGATCTGGGTTACTGGTCAAGCCACTGATGGATCGGCTTATCTTCAACGATATGATGGTGATAAATGGGTTCCAGTCAACAATATCTTTGGACAAGGCACGATTGTCCGAGGTATTCAGGTTCTCTCGCTGTCTGAAAGTCATGAAAAGATTGATTTGATCGATCAAGAGCAGGACCTCCTCCTGTTAGGTCAAATTAATGTCACGAACTTTGGTACTGCGTCTGCTGTTCTCTTCAACGGAACGACCTTACAACCGTTCCTCCTTTCTTCCACAGCTGATAATCAACCCGGAAGTCTATCGCAAGTCTTTGTAGAGAACCCTCAATTCTTCTTAAAGCGTAACTCGCGTGAGTTGGCTTTGGGCTGGGTTGTTCTCATCTCGCTTGCGTGTGCTCTCGCTCTCACCTTCCTGGTGGTTGTCGCGGGCATTCTCCTGGAATGGTACCGCAAGAAGCACTACGGATACAACCCTGCTCCAACAACATTCCCGGACCGGACAACTGTGAATAGGCTCCCGCCCGAACATCTCTTTGGAACTCTTGGAGGTAATCGGGCTCCGGCGATATGAGGCAACTGAAGGAAGGAATCACCTCTCCATGATGACACCAACATACTCTGTACAAAGTCCGCGCGGGATGGGCAAAACATTGGGCGTTCACTGGAGTTTTATACCTTTTGTTTTTACTTCGACCGTCGATCATTTATCTGTTCATATCTATGACAGTCGACATTTTGGGCAACTTTTCTGCATAGGCGGCGTTCCAGATCTCTCTCCCAGGGGACATCATAGCGATGCAGCGTTCGCAATGGCATAGCGACAACTTCTTTCTTTCGTTACCCGGCTTTTACTGTACAGGAGGGTGACTGCGATGCTTGGCCTGGATACCCCGACTATTCTCCTCTGACAGGGTGGTTTTTGGGTGGAAAGAAGAACACGCGAGACATTCAGTAGGTCGAAGTCAGAGGCAACGATGGTGGATTAATAGGAACATGACGGTGGATCGTTGGCATCACCCTTTGGATTGCCATGGTCCGAGCGGACATGCCATTTGAGCTAACTAATGATGGTCTCGGATACGGTATCTGAGCTGTTTTTTTTTTCTTGTGTCTTTTCTTGATAGCGGCCTTGTGTCCTGTGCCGGCCGCCCTTTTTTCTTTTCTTTTCTTCGCGGTGCACTTGTGCAGAATAATGTGTACTGTTACGGGAGTCGTGATGGATGTAATTTGAAGGGTGTCTGCGTGTGTCGATAGTAGGCTGAGCACTTCGTGGCGGCGCCACGGGTGAGGTTGGGAGAGGCGACGGTGGTGGTGAAGGCAGGAGGATATGGGAGGTGAAGGAGGATATGGTGAGAGAGGAGAGCGAAGCCGGGTTGGAACGTGTATAGAGTAGATACCTGTGTAGGAAAAGATAATCAATACCTTCAAAAATATGCAACTGCAAGGCTATGGACTGCACTACTTGCTACGCTACCTTACCTCTCTGCTAAATATGATTGTACTCATTGTTCTACAATAGATATCTATTAGACCATACTTTCATCCTCGGCATGTATGTCGTTCCTATCCCAGGTGTACGACAGTAATTATCACCTTTCAAACAGGTAGACATAAGTAAGACAAGCGAGCGAATCCCATGTTGGCAGAAAACAGGATAAAAACGCATCCTTTTCTTGCATTTTCTGAGCTGAGTCGTTTGTTGGGCGGTTCTTCAAACTTGAGACGTGCCCAGGTGCTACATGATTGGGCCGTCTCGCCTGGCTCGTGCTTTCCCTGTGGCACGAACGTGGCTCAGCATACATATACTATCGCTTTCCCTCTGCACCTCCAACTCCCCACCCAACGCGTTTCTCCGACCTCACAACCGGCAACCCAATTGTGGTGAGCGAGTAGCCCGCATCATGAAGCTATCCATAACCAGGAAGCGCGGCATTCACAAGACTACTAAGCACAAGCGCTCCTCCGACCGTGTTGGATCCCGCAACCCTGAAACCCAGCTGCTGGAGCGAGTGTCGACCTCCTCAAAGAAGCAAAAGATGGAGCATGCCAAGGATGGCGCACCTGCGGTATTCGATACCCCACCACCAACTCCCGAGAAAGAGTCTCCGACCTCTGTTCAGCCTTCAATGAATATGGCCAAACTGTGGAGCATGGCAGCAGCTAGGAAGAAATCGATATCACCTTCACTATCCACGTTCACTGTTGCGCCTGCTGTCCCAACTTCGGGTAGACAAACCATGCTGCCGCCGGATCCCCGCTACAGGGGTATTCAGATGAATGGATTGCTTGATGAAACGCAGATTCCTGAATCCATGAAAGAGGTGTAAGTTGACTTGATCATTCCATGGTAGCTTTGTATCCGACCAATCCCTAGTGTTGAGAGGAACGCGAAGAAATCAGCATTGCTCCGGATCCCAAGCGAAGTCCGTGCCATGATCTGGGCATATGTCTTCGATCACCAGGACGTGGAAATCTCGCGCTCCCATACGGGCAGGATTGGAATGTCTGGCTGGGCCATTGAACGCAAACCCTGCGGCCTCGGTGTCATGACCAAACATATTCCCAGTGCATTCCATCTTCCTGAAGTCTGTCGCCAAATCTACTCGGAGATCGCAGTCTTCGGCTATTCGCGGTCCACCTTTATCATCCATGAGTGTGGTCCCGACTTTGGACTCCGTCTGACGCAAGCCGCGCGCAATGAAATCACTTCGATCGAGCTCTCTACGGAGGACGCAGTCAGCTTGCAAACATGTCCGGCATGGTACCAGTTCCTTCTGGACAAGACCAAGCTCTTCCCCAACCTGAAGCGTTTGGGTATCCCGCTGTGCGGCATGCGTGAGAGGACAGTCAGGCGCTACCCCATCACCGATGACATTTACCGCTCTGAATTCCGGGCTACGGCTGAGTACAGCAGCCCGAGGGCTCATCATGAGAGGCTGGGCCAGCAGCTTCGGCTCCGAGGAGTGTGGAAGGAGCTCGGTAAGGAGTGTGGTATCAAGATCTTCTTCACGTTCTTTGAGGGCGGTGAACCTATGCTTGAGCCTGAGCTCGATAGTGACGGCGACGGTGGTGATGACGATGGTGATGACGATGGTGAAGAGGGAAATGAAGAGCATGACCATCACCACGCCATCATACCACTGGGCGGGTACCAAACAACAACGGCGGCGGCGGCAACTCGAACATAGGAGGATGTGCTGTCTATTACGAAACCTGGAGACTGGGAGTAAGAGTCCGTCCATGCAGTAGAGGATTCATTCAAGATGCTGTTGGAGATGCCCTTCACGACTAGCCCGACGATGATTTCACTTCTTTGGATCCCTGTTTTCTTTCAACGAACACAATAACACGACCGATCTATGACAAAACGAACGGCATGAACGATCATGGCAACGCCCCTACTTTATTACACACATACACCGACCGCTCTAGACTGCCAAGTGGTTTCTCAAATCTGGATGAAGAGCTCTGATGCGGGGTTTTATGCCCTTTTTATGTTTTTGCGAAGTCCCAGTTTATATCTCTTCGCCATGTCCTAAAAACGACGCCATGTCACATGCTCACCTGGAAAATCTGAGGCGTTGTTTGGTCCATGTTTGTTTCTTTTGTTCTTCTCACACTGGGGGATGGGGCACTGTCCTCGGACTAATTCTCTTGCTATGGGGAAAGGATGTCTATTTTGGTATTGCGAGGTCGGAGTTGATGTCTCTTCGCTATGTCGAAACGACCCCATGTCAGATGTCGCCTTGGGTACGAAAATCTGGGGCGTTGTTTGGACCATGTTTCCTTCCTTCTTGCTTTGTTTTTATAATCGCTTAAGGATAGAGCACTATCTTTAGACTGATGCCCTCACTATAGAGGGAGGACGTCTTTTTGTGTTTTTCGGGCTTTTTCTTGCATTTTTGTATATGAAGTATATGATTCGAATGATTAGACAGCTGAACATGTCTTTTTCTAATTTTCCGACGAGAATGGCGGGAATAAAGGAATTAAGCTCTTGACTAAAACTGGGGATCTGGGCGATATACATGGCATGGGTACATACTATAGATACATAGATGCAGAAAATAAGACTCGGTAATGTTCCTGCGTACAGCATTCATGTTTCTGTGCCCATCACGCGACTCGAAGGTTTTAAACTCTGCTGATAGTTCATCTCGGGGTTTGCATACCTTATCTCTGACCCTTCTATTCTCTTAACGTAGATACTAAGCGAGCGGGCCAACCAAGCGAGTGGGCCACCTCATTAATTTTTCGCGACGCGTTGCCCCTTAACTACAATGGCTCCACCAACTGCAACTCAACAGCCCTGCAACGAAGGAGATATCTTCCTAGCTATCTCAGCAATTAATCAGAATCAGATCCAGAGCGAACGAGAGGCTGTATGGATATACAATGTCCCCCGAACAACACTACAACGACGACGCGACGGAATCGCTGCGCAACGCGATTGTGAGCCAAAGTCAAAGAAGCTCACTAAGATAGAAGAGGAGGTTATTGAGAGATATATCCTTGACCTGGATTCGCGAGGATTTGCGCCCTCTCTAGCTATTGTACAAGATATAGCAAATAAGCTGCTTGCTGAGCGCGCTGGTGGACAGGTTAGTAGAGACTGGCTAAAGAACTTTGTCAACTGGACTGCAAGCCTCAAGATGCAATACAATCAACTGTACGATTAACAGAGAGCCCTCTGTGAGGATCCTGAGACTATTAAGGCCTAGTTTGAGCTTGTACAGCGCACCAAGACCTAGTATAGTATTGTTGATGAGGATACCTACAACTTTAATGAAGCTGGCTTCCTAATGGGCAAGATATTATCTTATCTAGTTGTCACTGGCTCAGAGAGACGCAGCCGGCCAAAGGCTATACAGCCAGGCAATTATGAGTGGGTCAGTATGATCTAGGGAATCAACGCTGCTGGGTGGCTAATCCCACCATTCATCATCTTCGCTGGCCAGTACCACCTCTCTGCTTGGTACGAGGGCAATAATATACTACGTGACTGGGCTATCGCAGTTAGTGATAATGGCTGGACAACCAACAAGATAGGAGTTGAGTGGCTAAAGCACTTCATCAAGCATACAGAAGGCAGGAAGGTTGGGGCACGTCGGCTGCTCATCTTTGATGGCTATGAGAGCCACCACTTGCTTGGCTTTCAAGATCTCTGCAAGGAGAATAATATCTTCACACTCTGTATGCCGCCTTATTCGTCATACCTCCTGCAGCCACTTGATGTAGGCTACTTCTCGCTGCTGAAGCGTGGGTACAGGCGTTAGATTGAGAGCCTGATCCGTGATGGCATCAATCACATCACTAAGCTTAAATTCCTACCAGCCTTCCGCGCTGCCTATAATTAGTTAACTACTAAGGATAATATCTGCGCAAGCTTCTAAGGCGCTGGCCTAGTCCTATATAATCCAGAGGCAGTAATATCAAAGCTTGATGTGAGGCTTCGTACGCCAACACTACCTGCGCCAGAGGTCACCCAATGGGAAGCTAAAACACCAAGCAATGTGCGCGAACTAGAGGCTCAATCAACATTAATTCGTGATCGGATACAGAGGCATCACAGCTCATCACCTGCCTCTATTATTGCAGCGCTTAATCAGCTCAAAAAGGGCGCTGAGGTGATGGTACACTCAGCTGTGCTTATGCGCGAGCGGATTGCAAGTCTTGAGAAAGCAAATAAGGCTGCCACAGAGCGTAAAAAGCGTAAAAAGAAGCGGATCCAGAAGCGAGGCACCTTAACAAAGGCAGAGGGAGAGGATATTATTGCTTAAAGGGAGGTTGAGCAGCAGATAGAGGGGGAAACGCGTCAAGGCAAGGCCCGATCAGGTGTGAGCCGGCAGGCTTTAGCGCGCTGCACACAGTGTAGAGAGACTGGCCACAACTCATGAACCTGCCAGAAGCGTACTGTAGATACTGCTTAATCTAGGATAGCAATTGTATTATACTATCTCGTTGTGTTGTTGAGATAGATTGCTGCAAAGGTTAATAAAGTTAATAAGGTGGCCCACTCGCTTGGTTGGCCCGCTCGCTTAGTATCTACGTTA